>WYDI02029084.1:328-49014 GCA_009867235.2 Psittacus erithacus | reverse complement strand
AAAAACCAAGAAACATGGCAAAAGAAAAAAACCCAAACCAAACCAAAAAAAAAACACCACTCCCCCCCCCCCCCCAAAAAAAAAACAACCCAATCTGAAAGTCCATAGAATACCGGTTATGTTTTCCCAATTTCAAAATAAATAAATCTGATTCTTGGCTTTAAGTTTGTAAAGAATATATCTGTAAGGTTTGGTTTTAGGCATGACTGAACTTGCAATTCTCAGCAGATCCTCATAGGTCTAATGTCAGTGTTCCTAAATAAATGCTATGAATAAACCTTCAAGAATGGTTTAATTGACTTTGAGGTCCTCATAGCTCCAATTTTAATAGGTTTTGATTCTATAAAGAGCAATGATATGGATCAGGTGTACTAGAAAGTCTCATTCTGACCCAAGTTTAAACTGAGGTATCTCTTACATCTTTGCCACGCTAAGGGAATGATCCTATAATAACAATCTTGTGGAATTCAGTGATCTCTTAGGAAAGTCACAGTGTTTTCAGTGCAAGTATAATTTTAGTAAGTACAGCATTTTTAAAAGCTACTCCTGAAAGTCTTCATCAAAATAAGCAAACACATATTAGTATAAAATATGTACACAGAATTATTTCAGTACAGTGCTAGATCAGTAATAACTGGAAGAAAAGAATACATAAGAAAGAAACTGACAGGAAACATAGCCCAGACTTTGTGATAACTAGCAGAATCAACAATATGACTAATCGGACACCTCTCAGATGACAGCACATCTTAGCAAAGCATGGGGGTGACTAGTCAGAGTAGGCAAACTGGGGACTTACTCTGTCGAAAGCAGCCCAGAATGTAAATGCAAGCAGAGCATCTTCAGATACTGAAAAGCCATGCAAGTCCACACAGATAAGGATGAGTATTCTTCCCTCCCCACCCTGAGAATCACCACTTTTCCAGTTATACCTCCAAATTTCATTTCTCTCCTCTTACTAAATACTAGCTGTTTGGTTGGTTTAGGTTTCTGCCATAAAAGCTTCTAAGAGTTCTTTTTCACTATCTACCTTTCCTGTTTCTTCTTTGGCAAACCTAGTTCCTTCACTGCCATAAATCACCCATACTTCTGCATCTAACAAACTCTTGAATTCAGAATAGTACTCATAAGTCAAAGGTGAAAATGAAGTCACCTTCCGGCCCTTGCAGAATTTATCACTCCTTACTCTGCAAATTGTTTTCCCCCATTTCTATTGCTGTTCTTTGAGACACATTCCTGCAGAATATTCAACACCAAGTGAGGAGCTCATTTCAAGTGCTGCTTTCACAAAATTGCCACATCCAGATGGCTTATGAATGATAACCTTCTACCATGGACTTAACAAGCTGTGGGCTGCTCTTAATTGTCACTTCTAGGTTTCAGTCTTGTTCATAAGCTACTAATAAAACCTGCTGTTGTTCTTACAAATTAGAAAATTCTGATTTTTGAGGATGCACTTTGCTCCCTACTTTACCCTCTTAAAAAATTCCAGTCTTGACCTTTTCCTGTGCATTTCTCACAAACAACAATAGGTCAAATCCTGGTATTTTATTTATATTTTCCTCATATCTTTTACAGGCAAAGTTCCTCAAGGGAAGAACTATAGGTCAAATATCTCCTTCTGTATCTTGCTTTTGTTACCGGTAAAAGAACTCATCCCACACCTGCTTATTACTCTGAAGCAAATTTGCAGTCTCTGGTGGATAATACATAAACACAATGCATACAATATGAAAATGCATTTAACACTTTATTATATTTTAGCTGCCACTAGATACCTTACCCTCACCAGCAATTTATAATCATGTGCAAGAGGCAAGCTTCCTGCATATGCTTAGTTTAGAAATAATAAAGCAGAACAGCATGTTGAGGTTAATTATATTGGTTTTAAACAGCATTAGAGCAGAGCTTAGTGGATCTGTACAGCGTCTACAGAGTTCTGCTCATGGCACTTGCATCAGCACAGTTTCCAGCCCAAGCCTCCTCTGCTTCGCTGCATGGTTAATAAGACCACTTAGCACCTGACACCCAGGCAGGCATAGGCTGCTTCCCAGACACAGGCATGCTCACTTTGGGATCCACCAAGCTTGTCCATACATTTTAGCAGGGCTTCAAAATATATTAATTATATGCAAAGCGAGGTGACAAAGAAAGTACTGAAAGCAGGGCTTCAGAAGATGAAGATGTGCAGATCCCAGTATTCACATTCCTCCCCCCACAGGGAGGCATTCGGAAGAACAAGTCAACGTCATGATTCATAACTGCAAGGACTGATTGGCCAGCCCATTTACAGATGGATTCTCCAAGGAAGTGCCTTTAACATCAAGGCCATATTCACAGCTGTATAACATCTACACGGCCTGGAGAGAAGGATCCCTCCTTCAGCCACCAAGGCATTTCCCAGCACAAAATGCAGCTCTCTGGGTTTTGTGCTGGGACTAATTTGGACTTACAGCTTTTAAAATACTGCGCTTTTTGCAGTTAAACGAAAACTACATCTGACTGGAACTTACCACAGAGCGGTCAGATATGCCAGAAAACATGGTTTGCATGCTTCCTCAAGATACATATCAAAGGAAAACCCCGATAAAAAAGGCTATCCTTTGCAATTCCAATTGGCACTAATCATAGGCTTTATACAACAGATCTGAATTCCCTAGGCAGAGGCATGTTCTCTTATACATGCTTCTGGAAGAAAAATAACCTTATAATGCAAGCTGAGAACAAGTAATTCAATGGAAGTTACGCACCCTAACTATTACACAGATGCTTAGCGTTGCTGTTGATCCCTTCAAAATGATGAGAAAGTAGAGAAGAACAGCATATTCAGCACAAATTACATTGGCACAGTCTGGCAGCTCCGGATGTTTTGAAACAACCACATGCAGAACTGCATACTTTCCATAGCAATATCTAGTGATTTGAATCACCGATTTTCATTTCTCCAGGAGGTGATCTTAGTAAGTTGTGAGCATACCAAAAATTATCTTCAACAAAAAGCACAACAGTTTAGTTTATTTCCACCATCAAACAAGTACATAGTAATTGATGCAGCATGCTTACATAAGATGTGGATTAGTAGTATTAATAATAGATTACAAATGGGTTGAATATTCAAGATGCTAATAATTCTATACTATGATTGGTAGGGGTTTTTTGGTGTGATATCATTGCATTTTAAGAAGAACATCTCAATTTTTTGTATTATTTAACTTTTTCCTTTACATACTGATTTTTTTCTTCAATATTTTTCTGATGCAAGCCAGCCTTTGACATGTAACACAGAGTAAGACCTGTCCTTAGCAGCTAGACTTCTCAAAGTTTCCCCTTCCATCCAAGCCCCTCAGATTTTCATGCAAGTATCTTCAGCAACTGCTCTGATAACACTTAAAGTTTCTGAAAAAACATAACAGCAAGTATATGGGGGTTCCCCAGAAGTCTTATTCCTTGTCTTAGGCACTGGAGCCAGGCTCCTTCAAAAGTCTGACCCTAAAACTGGCATTTCCCTTACTCTCTCAGGTGTTTGGAATCCCTGTGTAATCCAAATTGCGTACAGCAGAAGTAATGCTGGTTTCAATGGAAAGCAGAGCTGAAAGGTCAAACAAATATCAAGCTATGCTGCCTCAAGCCTTTTTTCTCCCAAAGGTGTGGCTAATGACTTGTTCTTTGGGAAGACTGGAAAGAGATCAAATATGAAGATTAAAAGAAGAAAAATCTTTCACACCAATTACAGCTTCCATGCTTTTGGCTAGAATCCATAACCGAACTCCCAGGACAGTCCACTGCCTTTTCAATTGCCTTATCACACTTTACTGGGTCAAAAGGATGGAAATACCCTATCAGTTTGCTATTTTAGAAGATCAAGAAGAGAGAAATTGGATGGGCAGTCTGCCTCAAATTCTTTTCGAACGTAACTGGTGCTAAAAGTCTTCCCAGAAGAAAACAATTCAGGCTTCAAGATTTCCAAGACTGAAGACCACATGCAAGCTTTCTCTTTAGCTCCCCATCACTGTTGTCTCCATTGCCATCACAGCTCTAGAAAAACCTTCAAAACATAGCACATTAAATCAACAAGTTCCACCACTCTGTGAAGCACTATGTTCTGCATGCTCTCATTTGCCAAGCCTACTAGTTTTTTTCCAGCACTAATTAGCATGCTTTTATCTTTGTATTTGTCTACTGCTTTTTTTGGCTAATACAGCTAAGATTGCTGACATCCATCTCAACAGTGTTCAAGAAGCTCTCCAAAGCAAAAAATTTGTGTATTGACTGATGATTTATTTCCCTGTGACTTACAGAGTTTCAGATCCTGACAAAGCTGTAAGTATTGCCAGGTGAGCGAGAAACATGTGACTCTTTGGTTAGAGCATGGGTTTTTTAGTCAAGAGAGTAAAGATACACAGCCAAAGGGATTATATTGTGATACTGCTGCTGTCAGAGCTGCAAGAATATATATGCCTCTGCATAAAAGCAGGAATTTGATGAGGAACCATCACACTTGCAGCTGCACATAAGAGAACCATAGGTTATGTACAGTGGTTGAAATCTATAGACCTCACAAGGCTCCTTTGCATGCCTCCAGGTTTGTGATTTTACCACTTGAGTGCAGAAGCCATTCAAAGGGTAAGGCATGAGGAAAGAGAGCAGGTAGTATTCCAGTGATCTCAACTGGAAGAACAGCTCCTCTGATAAAACATCCATGTGGCTGCTGTAATTTGTATTAGGAAATACCTTGCCCCACAAGTCAGAGATGACCTGATCTCATCTACATGATAAAAAGTCAATTAGTATCACCCGTGACTTTTGCTGAATGGATCATCAACAACAACAAAAAAACCAAACAAACAAAAAAGTGTTTGGAGTTTGCCAAGCTCTTTGTTTTTTCACTTACTAGCTTATATAGCTGTGATCAGCGTTAAAGAGTTGAGCCAATACAGATCTTTCCAGTTCAATAATAGTAACTAGATCTGTGAACATGAATAAAACCTCAAAATGGCTGCTCCTCGATGTACTCCTATTCATTGTCACAAAAGTCTTCTTCATCTCTCTTGTAAAATTATGTACTGCACTCATATTAAACCCTAGGATAAATTTGTCTTTCCACATCAGAAATTGAAATAATTTGGCCAGGTTACACAGTAGTCCAAAGAGTATGACCTGGAGATGTCAGAAATGGTGTTAACTTACTTAAGTAGTAAACAGCCAGCACAGCCAAGATTACATACCTCTTCAACTAAACGGCTAGGACTGGGTTTTCCTCTTTAAGTAAGGCAAACTATATGCATGGTTGCATAACAGTACTGAAGAGGCTTACAAGTAGAATTTCCTTTTGGATTTCCTTACAAGAGGACTAAGACATTGCTCAATTACATTCTGCATTTTGGCAGCTTAATTGAGTGGTAAGACAACAAATTTAAGAATGTAAATGGTCCTGTGAGGAAGGAATACAGCAGGCAAAGATCAGAACATGGATGCGACTGCAGCTCTGTTTTGTTTTGAAAGCAAAAGTTTCAGTTAAAAAATAATTGGAAAATAGATACTCATAACTATTTCTCTATCTGTATTAAGAATCAGGCATTGATAACCTTTAGCATACATTTTACACTGCAGCTCCAGGTTTGGCTTTTTACTTTTTACTTCCAGCACAAGGATATCTGTAATCAAGTGGGGCATCCCAATGTGCTGACATGTAGATGCACAGTAACAGTGCTGCATACAGCCAGGAGTCTTATCAAATGGGACACGCAACCACCCCCATGTGATCTTGAGTAAGAAAATGGAAATCAACTATTTCTACAAAAATACACCAGTGGACCAAACAAAGCTGAAAAAATAAAGCCTTCTATAATACCTTTTGAAAGTTGTTTCCAAAATGAGGGATGTTATTACATTTTACAAGTTGAGCTTCAAGTGACAAGCAGAAATACTGCCAAGCAGTACTGGAAGCTGTTACAGTTAATGTTTAAAGCACAAGGCAAAAGAAAGCTTTCAAATTTAAGCTGAGGTACAACTTTGCTTTGTGACTTGAAGCAATGTCTTCTCCTCCTCATGCCTCTATCAGCCCAGCTGAAAGCGTAGCAATATATTAAGAAACAAAAAAGAGGCCTTCAGTGAGATCCAGATGCTCCCTTAAAGTGCCCTTCTCCCTGAACACCTTCCAAGCCACAGCTTAATAGAAATACATCTGACAGCTGAGTTTGAAAGATAATTCTATTGTTTCACATGCATACTTATTTCCTAGCAATTAAAAATTAATATACCTCTTCCAGAATTGGAACCACAATAGATTCTCCTGTCCATAATAAAGATAACTAGAATAGAACTGCAGTGATACCATCTCAAGATTAAAGGATCACATACTTCATAATTCTCTGTTTACACAGTAGCTTATTGCACGGTTTATCTTGGCTAGGCAATGGGCATGCTGAGACTGCCACTCACTGTATGCCATTCAGTCTTTTCACTGTTTCCATATTCTTTTCCTGGTTTTAAACTCTGTGCCCTTTTTGAACTTTGTATGGGGTTTTCTCATCTTTACCTGATAAGATCACATCACTTGACCAAAGTATATTGTTATTGTACATACATACATAAAAAGTGACTGGAAGTAAACCTGATTATACAAGAAATTATGCTCATAACATTTTCATTATTTCTGTGTGTTCCAGTCAGAGCTTTAGCTGAATACCCTTTTGTCTCCTGCACAAAAAAATAAGCAGAAAATGGAAGACTGTAGGACTGATCACATAATTAACGACTGATACCATAACAGAAATGGAAGAAATTAAACTTGCGTTGACATCTACAACCCCGCTGCTCTAGGCCGGTAGTGCTTGACTTTGCTACAGAAATTTCTTTCAGTATCATTTTTGTAACAAGTACTTGCAACACGTACTACCAAACACTGCTCCTGGTGCAGACAGAACACCTTTGTCAATTCTGTTGACTCAGATTGCCCCATAAGGAACTAGAAGTGGGGAGAGACGAGAAGAACGCAAGCCTGGGGCTCCCTTCTGAAGCAGATTTTTCTTAAAAGTTAAGGAAATGGCTATGAAGCCTTTATTGCTGTGGAAGTTGTATTCCACTTCTCCTAAAACTGCGTAAGTGTGATGCCTACAGAGCAATGCCCCAGTACAAACAGATCATCCATTAAAATGAAGATTTTTTTAATGCCTACCTTACTGCAAGTTGAGACTATTGCTGCTGAGCACTGCTGGTGCTCTTGCGGGTAATAACCTTGCCTCAATAGGAAAAAATCCTGGTAGACTATTTTTACCCCTTTCTTCACAAAAGCTGCAACTGCAGGATAGGCCAGGAAAAAATATTTCTCTCTCAACTAATTTTAAATATACCCCTTTGCTAGGTAAGCACAGTACCCCGCACACTCTTATTTCTTGTTGCTGGAAACAGTATAC
Source organism: Psittacus erithacus (assembly GCA_009867235.2). Classification (NCBI taxonomy): domain Eukaryota; kingdom Metazoa; phylum Chordata; class Aves; order Psittaciformes; family Psittacidae; genus Psittacus; species Psittacus erithacus. The sequence continues at coordinate 41,599 of WYDI02029084.1, read as the reverse complement.
ACCAACTTGAGGAGATTTTGAGCTCATCGTAACTACACAAGGCAGCTGCCATTTTCTTAAAATACCATCATCACTTCAGTAAGTTATCAGCTCACAGCTGAAATAACAGAACATGGTTGCTTGCCAAAGAGCATGGAGAATGTTAAAACATACTACAGATGAAATTGCTAAGTAACAAATGGAAACAGATTCATACCTATTGTGTCTCATGTCTCCTTACTGTCAGTAAGGAGAGATCTGTCAGAAGCCCCAGTACACAGTGTTGGTCACTTCATAGGAATATGGCACATCCAATTGCATACATTACTGCATATGATCTTTACATGCCTCCAGCTACAATGCCACATCTCATTGCCACCTAGTGGCTATGCGTATTTAATAGGTTCAACCTTTATTCGAGGAGGGGTTAAATTGTTTCTGGAGGGTATATTTTAAGATCAGTCCTTTGCCATAACATTGCATATGAATGCAGTAAACTCCCACACCAGCAGCTTGAGCTTTGATTGGTTTGTGAACATGACTGAAAATAATGATTCTTTTTCCCCAAAAGTTAAAAAAGCTGTAATACACAAAACCAGCAGCTAGATTTCCACATATTAGAAAAGCCCTACGTTAGAACCCTTGATATATCCTTTCAGCTTAGGAAGGCCACGTAGCTAAGCACAGCCACCTGAAATTGGTTCTGTATCTCAGCAGTTGCCTGATGCCTGCATTTTATCAAAAAGAAAAACGCCAGGGATTATTGAAAATAATTCAGAGGCACGTATTTTGAGACTCTCATCTCTGCTGCAGATATGGCTCACTGAAAATTAAAGTGCAAGAAGAAAATGGGTCCAGGCTAAGAACAAGCTCCGTTTTTATAATAGCCTGAAACAAACCCTGGAATCCAATATAGCTTTCTTACAGAACCATAAAATTACTTCATACTCCTTTACATGTTTATTTTGCAAGCTTGCCTACCCCAAGCCTCTAAGAACAGGGCAGTTGAATAATTGTGGTCAGACAATTGCCCATTCACATGCCAAAAAAATGGCCTTTTAGAAAACATCTACATCTACAAATACCACTTGTGCAAGTGTCCACTGAAAGAAACACAATCATAGGCTTGACCTTGCTCCACCCATTCATTTTGGGCAGAACTTGTCCAGAAAAGTTACTGGATTTGACCTCAGTTTCAAGAACACAAAGCTGTATCATCTTCACCCGGGTCTCTGATGTCAGTGACTTTATTATGCCTAACTCACCCTAGCATAACCAAAATTTGAATCTAGTCCAAGGGTAAAATTAGTCCAAGGGCAAAGTCTTTTAAATTAGGCAGGGTAGTCCTCTCTCTGCGCAGGTCTGTAGCTGTATGACAGTGCCTGTTCCCCTGATGTCACCTATTCCTATGACTTGGAATATTTCATTGTTTCCTTTTAACTGCAAGGGAGGATTGATTCTCACCATCCTAGTTAATTGCAGGATTTTGTTCAGTGAAGAAAACTTTTCTCCCAGCTTTCCCATATGGTCTCATTTACCTGCATTCTTACTGCATACACCTACAGCTAGGCAGAACCAGAGAAACCCACTGGGGAGGATAACCTAAATTTTATGAGTCTGGAAAGTCAATGAGTATTTCTGAAGTAAAAAAAACCCAAAAAACACAAACAAACCAAAACAAAAGCCAAAAACAAACAAAACCAATATGAGTAGAAAATGTGAGTTGTATATGCTTTAGTGCTTTTATACTTTTTAAAAAGCAGGATTCCCCCCTTCCAAGGCCAGACAGGCTAATGTAAATCAAACTATTTGTGGAATGAGACATTACATTAATAACAGTGAAGTAGAAAGAGAAGAAACTAGATCAGGGCAACAGAAAGCAAGTTCATGATTGTTTTGGCTACCAAAGTATTTTCCCATATTTCCCTCTCCTGACTTTTAGTGAGTTGTAACCCATACTGTTCTTTCTCCCTGTGGAGCCAAACTGAACACTTACTTTCCTCTGCCTTGAAGAATTAGTTCAGTGTAGGAAAACCAAACAGAAGCAGACAGGCTTCTCTAGCAGGCTTTTTCCAAGGCTGCCTGGCAGCTGAACCAAGTGGCTTCACTAAGCACGTTTCGCTGTGGCTCCTACTAGTGGCATTGAGCAGGCTGCAAAACCTCAAGTCTCAAACACAAAGAACATGACTACAAAAAGCCATGAGCATCCTGCTCAAATGTTGACCTTAGGCCTGCTTGGAGCAGGGGAATGAGACAAAATCATTTCCCGAAATCCCTTTCAACATAAATACTCAGATATACTGCAACATCTTAAGATTTTCACCTTTTTCTTAAAAAAAAAAAATCAGTAAAATTCACAAAAACAGTTAAGCACAAGTTGAAGAACAGATCCTCTCCAGAAATAAGCTGTGCACTATTAAAAAGCATACCATGATAAAACCTTTAAATGAGTCTTAACTGACTATTAAACACATAATAAGCCACCTTCCTACAGACAGCAATGAAATAGAGTATTAAACACTACAGTCAGAACATAAATGCCTTAACAATATTCAAATAAAAACAAAGGACATTCATCCAGTATTCACAGGCTGCCATATGAAGAACTCATTTCCACATTTATATTATAGACTGGTTTATCTGAGCTGAAAGGTCTCAGGAAAGCAAAATAAGATAAAAAGCTTGTTGGAAGTTGCTAGAGAGAAGGGAATGATATCTACCTAAACATTCACTGTTTTACCAGTCAATACTAGACAAATCTTCTCACCTGGGATTAGGCCTTTCCACAACCCTTAATATTGTCAAAAGACCTATCTCTACCACATACAAGTAGCTGCAGTAGTACAAAGATAATCTAATCTAACTGCATCCCCACAAATTTGCTAAGTTTAGCACTGGAGAGAGATCAGCTTTATAGTTAATATAAATCACAGACACCTGCTAGGTATCTTCACCACCTGGCACTAATCCATCTATCAGCGGCCTCCCTAGGGCTAAGATGGAGCATTTTAAGCCAGGACTGCAAATGGGCTTCTATGGAACTAGCCATCAGGGATCTACATCCTGAGGGGACTCTTCCTTCTTTAGAGAATTTGGAAGTAGTCATTTAAGGCAGTTGGCATTTGTTGTGCAGAAAGAAAAGCAGCATTAATTCAGGAAATTAATCATAGACTTGTTTGCTTTTTACACCAGGCTTTATCCATTAATTTGTATTTGCAGCTGAAATCCTGTAAGTTATATCAGCAACTGAGACAGCCATTGTGGAAGCCTGATAACAAAAGAGAGTTGGAAAGCTCTCAAGCAGTGATAAAGAAAACAAATGAATGTTCCGGTATCACCAAAGGAACTTTGTCTGTATGGCCAGAAAACAAAGTTCCTTTACGATAGAACTTCCTCATTGTTTAGCAAGTGGTTTGTACTACCAATTGCAAAAGCTGCAAACAAACCATATGAGCATATCACAATGTTTTTTTTATCAAGCCAATGCCACCATTTTGTATATGTAAGTACATGGTTCAAATATGTGTAAGTTAGTAATGTCCTGCACCTTCCTCAAGAACAAGATAGTAGAGGTGCTGCAGCACCATGTGGAAGACAAGACTGTTTTGCTAAATGTGCAATATCTAGGATCAAACTTTATAACAATATATAAAACCAATTATATTTTATCAATGCAATGGTAAGAAACAATCCACCCAAAGCCATTGTGCTGCCTTTCTGTGAATTTCTGCCTGAAGTTCAGGCCAACAGGAATGCTGTGCTGAGAACCGTTCCCACGCCATTCTGGCTAATTGGACAGTATGGTTTGCTGCACCAGACTGTTTAGTTCCCCTGGACAGGCCCACCACAAAGGTTTGTGAGACAGTTGTACTACAGTAATGCATCATAGGAATAATAGAAGATCACATATTTGAATCCACATCTGCTATCTCCAGCTCTGTCTGGGATGGACAGGCACTGACAGATTCAGCTATAATGTTTCAAGGCATTACTACTCTCAGCTGCCCACTCACCACTTTGCCAGAGGTGATCACCCCATGGTGAACACATAGAGTCCTGCAGCTTCTGTAATTTGCAGTTTGGCAAACTGAACTGCAATCATTCACTTCTGTAACTCTTGCAATGTAATGTCTTCTGCAAGATGGGGTAGGTAGACACCTGAGACTGGGAACCTAACAAACCATATGCTTTAATCTGACTGAACTCATCCATCACAGCCAGAAGGGACAATATTTCAGTGACAGATTTCAGATATACACCCCAAACAAACAGAAGTTCCTTCTGACATGAAGCTATGTAAGATCTAGGAAGAGTTCTTTGTATTTTCTATTTGATCAGTACACATACCAAACTTTTTTCTTCTGTGTGGTGTTTCCACTCTAGGTGAAGATGAAGTCGTGTAGCCTTCCATTTCAAGCCCCTCAATGTTCTCCTGCAGTACAAGTCAAACTAGCCCTAACCCAGTAAATAAGTATTTCCAGTGTTGCTGCTTTCTCTGTATCATGCCCAAAAGTAATGACATCACAGCCACAGTTCCAGGCACTCCAGAGTTGATGGGAAAGTATAAACGGTGCTCCATCTGCAGCTCATTTACTGTTGCTATAAAAACGGGAGAGAGCAGAACAAGCTTTTGACTGATGGTTGGTTTCCACGTTTCCATGGCAACAGCTTGCAAATGAACTATTTCAGGCAAGAGCTAGTGGCAGGTATTTGATAAAAAGCAGCAGTTCTGATAACACATGGATTTTTTTTAATGTGGACTTTGTAAATGAAAATATTCAAGGCCAAACCTGTCAGGTCAAATTTGACCCAGGTGCTGGGTGTATAAAGCTGAGAGGTAGAGATTACTACAGGAAAGATTAATGACACTATTAACAGGAATATGCACAGCTACGTAGCTGTGCACAAAGGAAAAGTTTTGTTTGAGGGCATAGCAAATGAAGTCTGGGTACGCTCTAGAGATATTTTTGTTCTTTATGCATACAGAGATGTTTCATCTCAGAAGTATTAGAATATACTTGAGTTCCTATAAGCAAGCTTTAATTTTTTTTTTTCACCTGATGAATCAGTCACCAGGTGAAATCAGCACAGGTTTGCATCAAAATACACTATTTAACATTACCCAGCTATTGTGCACTGACAGTGACAAGTTCTCTTAATAATATGCACAGCTGCTTCCTGTAGCATAACATTTTTCACCTGCTGCAAAGCCGTGTGTGATATTTGCAATTATTATCATTTCAAAAGCATAAAATTGAGCTCTGATTCTCCTGAAGAAAAACATTTTATGGTTCATCAGATGTGAAGCACTAATGTGTAAAGAACAGAGTTCTTGTGTCAACAATAAGTAAACTTCAGTCCTTTGGGGACTGTATTCTTACCTCATGAAGTCAGCCAACACTTTTCTAACATCATTATTTCAGTCATTTACCTCGGCTGAAGAGATGGCATCTGGGGGAGACAGGACCACCCAGAGAGAAAGGGCAAGAAGAACCACTGATCTCATTGCCCAATAGGCTGAGTAACTAAAGGGGTCTTCCACATAATTCCAGTGGGACAGCGCTTACTAGACAGAGGGTCATAGTCCCTGCTTGCACTCTTTGGAAGCTCTGGACACCCCTGTCTGATATTTAGCCTGCTGTCAGAGCTTGGTCCCGATATTCAAAATTGTTAAATAACTGTAATCAAAGCCAGATGGTCTTTGCATTTATGCAGTTGGTTAAATTCAGCACCACAGCCAAATCTCAATATTACTTGACCAAAGTTCTCACTTCCTTAGGATGACATTGTCTACTGAGCTCTTCTTCAGCCTTCCCTGAGTTTCCAGAGGTGTATAAATAACCCGTCAAACACAAACTTAATCAGTTTTGAAGTCTGCTAAATAAGGGAGCCAATCTTTTTTGGGTATCACCTCGCAAGTCTCATTTTGTTTAAGTGGAAATGCTTTGTTGCGGTTGAAGGGATAGAAACAGTTATTGAAACGGATTCAGGCACTATAACCCTTGTTCAGCTTAAGCCTCCGGAAAGGTTAAGAAAACATCAGGTGTTAATGATCTGGTAGGTCTGAGCTCTGAGAACCGTTGAGAGAACAATGAATGGGAAAGATTGGTTAGCAAAACAAAGTAGGCAGTTTGCAACATAAAGCAGGATGTGCATCTCAAAGGCAGACCAAACAATGTGAATATGTGTGATTCTCAGTAGCTTTGCTAAATTGGGATGATAAGGGGGAGAAACAGTGGAAAGTTACTGCTTAGCACTTGGTAGACTTTTTTGAGATTTCACCAGAACTGGAGTTCGTGCCCCTAGTCTCTGCACTTTGTGATTAAAACTATGCATTACCAGAGCAACATCCCGTTCCAAGGGCAGTCCGTGAGGAACGCTTATAGCTCCCAGACTCTCAGTTTGCAGAGTTCCTGAATATTCATGAGCCTTATTCTCTTCAGATTAGGCTGGACTCTTCCACTAACTCTGAAGACCAGGCTGTGCTCAACAATTCTCATCTGCAAAATGGTGATTCTTTACCTCACAGAGGCGTGAGAAACATGAATTCAAATACTTCCCAGGTAGAGATTTTGAAGAAGGGCAGGTAGTGGTTACCTGCACAAATTCGTCAGGTGGGGGGTTTACTGTCCCTTTTGTGCCCACTAAAAGTCCCTGTCATGCAATTCGGCCATATCTTCATGCTGGCATTTCACTTCTGATTGGAGCTGCTTTTACTCCAGAACATTATAGAAGGTGAAGAGCCTGTTAGTGTTTGAAGTTCAGCGCTGCTTAGCTGTTTATCTCTCAAGTACCTTTCAGAGGTCCTAACTGAAAGCTTGACATTCTGTACTAATTCATTAAAATATTAATTATCTAACGATGAACTTCTGCATAACTTGGTCTTTTCTTAATTGTAGCCTTTCATTCCTTTTTTTCACAATAAGCAACTGGAATTGCCTTTTTTGTGTTTTCTAAACAGTTCATTCATTCATACTGGAGATAATTTCTCCTTTCCAGCTAGGAACTGTTTGCCACAATCCCTGTTGCATACAGCAGCAATGTAGCAGGATGAATGAAGGCAGTGACGCCTATTAAGCAGTATGCTATGTTTTGTCTAGGTATGAAATTACAGAATATCTGCTAAAATCTACCTCTGCTTTCCTCATAATTATTTACATGGGAGCATGGGTAGACAGCATGTCATAATATTCATTCATACTTGCAAACCACAAACAAGAAGAAAGCTGAGCCAGGACTAATGCAAACAGAGAGACAAGTACATCTGGCTATGAATAAACAGCCAGTTTTTTGCTTCCTCTCCTGGAAACTTTCTTGACCTGTTTTTTTTTTTTCTACATTAGTTTATTCTTTCAGAGATAGAAACGGTCTGATTTGGTACTTGTACAACTTTTTAAAGCATCCTCAGAGTCAAGTATCAGAAAAGACTTTAAGTGTACTTAGAGCAAAAGTAGAACTAATTTTTAGAGCTGATATTGATGAGTAATAGGTTGAAGAAAGGAATCATAACCGTATAATCAGTTTTACATATATACAAACAATATAGTGGGGGTGAGAAATCAGACACTATGTGAACTAAGTTAAATCCACGCTATGAGTGGCCAGGTGAGCCTAAGTTGCTTTGCCCACCTGCAGCACTGGCAGTGTTTTGGAAGGGAAGGAACAGCTAGCTTTCAGACACAGGGCCAGAAATGTACTTTCTCACCTAGAATAGGAACACTATCGAAAGAAAACGCAAGAAAGCCCATTTTCTCACACAAAAATGGCACAAGACACCAGCAGGCTGAAAGAAGTCTAACCGACATAAAAGTTCATGCTAGGAACTGCTTTACAAATTATGAACTAGTAGAGCACTTTCCCTGACTTAAGTGGACCTTGGATCAAGTCTATGGATTATGATATATTGCTAGTAGTAGCTACAAATGTCAAGATTTATTCACTCTCCACCTCAGAAATTTATAGAACTGCTTTCACCATGAATGGGTGGGATCCCTCATGCTTTTACCATCCATCATTGCTCATTTCATATTGTAAGCACCCTGCAGCATAACGAAAGACTATTTTGAGAAATATCCATAACAAATTGAATCAAACTGGAAATGCTCTTTGTCTGTTGATCAACTTGGCAAATTAATATCAGAAACCATCACTTTATCTTCTCTGTCTCCAAACCATGATAACTTGTTGTCTATTTATTTTTAAGTACAATAAAGAGTTTAGTTTGCTCTTCTCTGAAGTTATTCAGAACATGGTCATTCATCCTTTCTTAACAAAGCTGCCACAGAAAATCACAAAAACATTTACTGAATAATGGTAAGCAGAAATGGATGCAGGGTTTAGTAGTAACATTTGTCGTAGACGAGTAGATACATTCAGTTATTTCTACTTATTCCTCTAATCCTGAATCAATGTTCCAAACAGAGAGCTCAGAGATTTATTCCAAATGGAATTAATTTGCGCAAAATTCTGTCACTTATATTTAATAGCTTCATGTAGAAAAAGCTGTTACAAAAAGGTAGAAAAACAAGTGTTACCTATTTTCTTTCAAGAAAAAGTTCTCTGCTTGTGATTGTAATGTGATTGTATTATTCTAAAATTAAACCATATACAGTAGAAACATGAGAGCTATTTACAAGCTAAATTCTACCAGAAAGATAAAATCTAGTTATTACTTATAAGTTTCTGTGGCCTATAAGTGGTCTTTATTTATTTTGTTAATTACAATAATTTCACATTTATTCATAGAACATTATTCTGTAAGTTTTCCTGACATGTTTCTTAGTTATATATATCATCTCTTTTTTTAACTGAATGGACTGGGTTTTCTTAGAGAAAGGATTGCCATAGGTTGTTCACAAATCCTTCAGTGGCAGCTCTACGGCTTTTCAATTAATCTACTGTGTAAATAAAACAGTATTTCAAGAGAAGATGAAGGTTTTCTTCTGGAGATATCCCCCTTGCACATCTGTTCAAATGGAAATCCAGAGCTGTTTTGCTTTGAAAACACAAGCTTCAAGTATAAACTCAATCATCAAAAGTTCAGAAATAAGAATGCTTTTCTGCAGCTGGAACCTCTGTGCACAGGCACTCAGACATATGTAACTCTCCTAGATTTGAAAAAGCCCCCAGATTTGTAAGATTAAGAGCTTCCTTTTGTCAGGTGGTATTGAATGAACAGGGTTTACCTCCAGAAAGGGACCAAAGAGCAAAGTTAACCAATATTGGGAGGTTTTACATTTTTTTTGCATAAGAAAACTTAATTTTCGGCTACATTTACCTACCTCAAAAAATGAGATCATCACAAATCCATCTGCTTTACTGTGAGAGAAAATCAGAGACTATTTATATCCAGAGCTTTGAATATTTACTGCCTGTTAACAAAGGATGAGACTAAGGACTAAAAAAGGAGAGAGCAGTTCACAGTTATCTGATAAGTCAGTGCCTTTTCCCCATCCTGGAAAGTGTTACAAACAACTGTTGATTATTACTTCCCAGTTTTGAAAGCCCATTCTGAAATCAGTGGATTGAAAATTGGTTTGAAGAAGTTTGCCAAAAAATAATAAAAGGGTAAGATATGCACAGATTACTGTAAACAAATAGTATGATACATCAGGAAGAATGATGGAGGAAAGTAATGAAAGAAGTATCCGCCAGTCTTTCGAGAGTCCCGTTGCAGATTGGCACAATCGCAGTGATGTTCTCCTGTTACGAACTTGAGCAAAGCTGCAAGAAGCAAAGCTGTCAGTTTTTATTTTGCGATGAAAATATCTTGAAAAGGTATTTTTCTGGAATTTGTCATAATGAAGAAAACCCACATTTCCCTACTTTCACTCTCTCATTGTGGTTTTATTTTAAGGTAAATATTTTAGATTAAATTATTCAGATTAGATATTTTTCTAAAGAATATTTTCCATTAAAGGAGAAAGAGACAAATGTCCCAAAAAGGATTTAGTGAAGGCATCCAAGGTCTGCTGTTGGAAAGGGTTAGTGGCAAATTAAACAGATCTTGAATGTCAACCAATTTTCTTTGTTATGTTTCAGTGCAGTTAGGCTTGGGTAAACTTCAGCAAATTCAAGTGTGTGCATACTCACATCCTTCTGTTTATGGAGAGTGTAATAACTCTGAAGAGATGACGTACTGTGACAGAGAATAAATGTAAAATGGTATAAACAGATTTCATTGCAGCTAGTAGTCCTTAGATAAAACTTCTGTGTATCCTCATAGTGCCAACTTCAGTAAAGACAGGATTTAACAAAAGTGAATGTAAAGTCCACACCAAGGATCTAATTCCATGTGAGTGTAAATTACATGGATCCAGGATGCAAGCCTTTTCAGTGCAAAGCTGGGTGTAGAAAGCTCAAGACCTGTCCCCTATGTGTGAGTGCAAATACAAGCATTTATTTTAGTTTTCTGCAGATCAAGGAATGTGCTAAACTTTATCATTTTTTCTAATGCTATTAATAAACCTCAGAACAAGCTGTAGCTAAAAGGTCACCATTTAAGTGCTTTCAATGACAGAGATGCAGCTCCAAGGAGAAGGGTGTTTTTGTGTTGCTAGGGGAATGCAAATGTGCTATGGCACCAGTCACATTTGGAAAAACAAGAAACAAAGCAGAAGTAGGTACTGTTTAATGAAAAACATGAGAAGATTAAATCAAGGTCTAGAAGACCATTAAGCATAAAAAAGAGGGAGAGGCACAGCATTTTAAAGAGTATTTTAGAAGACTGGTATAATGTTTATTTGTAGTACTTATTCAAATTATATTCAGTTATTTCAGAGGAAAAGTGTAGAATATTGCCAGAGATTGCTTAATGGAAAGGACTAATGATGCTCTGAAGAGACCTCAGAAGTCTGACAGGAAATCAGTGGAAAGCTGCAGACAGTAGATCTTCTACAATATTTTCTTAGAAATCCAGAAATCTGGTGAAACTTTCTTAATTTCAGATTTTTATTATAAAGCAGGTCTCAACAAATCTGTCAATCTTATGTGCACAGTTGTGCCATATTTTACAGTAATCTTCCCTGTTTATAGGGTAATATAAAAATCCTTGCGATTTGAACCCTAAAGACTTTCTTTGTCTGCTATGGAATGAAGTCACTACTCTCGATCAGAACCAAAAGTTACGGGTCAGGGCCTAAGCTGATAATAAATATGATAAATGACCATTTTTATCCACTGAGTAGATAATCTATAAAAGACGTAGAAATCAATATCAAGTAAACAAGTTTTTGAACAGCTTGAGTAGAAGTATGTAAATAATTGAATTTTTGGCTAACTGATCGCACTATATGTCACTTAGTGACACTGAAGTATTAATTGAATATAATCAAGTTTAATCTCAAGCGGAGTTTCAAATTCAAATTTTCACTTTCTACATTTTGAAACAAAACACTTGACCAGTCTCAGGGAAACCTACTTTCTTGGGTGAAAGTTATTTGAAAGAACAGCCTGAGGTTATTTAATAGTGGCATGGCCCTGCACTGAGGTTATTTGGTGCACAATGCATACGTTTGAAAATATTTCCACAGGGGCAAACGTTATGACAAATCATGTCTTTTGAGAGTAGCATTATGGCATTAATACACGAGTCATCTTACAGTAATTTATCATACATACTTTAATATTTAACTCTACTTTCAGTACTCTAGCTTGATGCACCACACTTTTCATTCTACTAAGTCTGACGTGTGCTAGGCATTTGCAGTAAATGTATGTTTTAAAAGTGTTCTAGAGGAGGGCAGAACACGCCATTGTTTCTTTCTCATTATTCATGACTTGTTCCATGTAGGACTCAGCTTGAATCTCATTTTTCTTTCTCAGTTTCACTTTACTTTTAGATGCTTCAATAGCATTAGTAAGAGAGAATTTAAAGCTAAGTGAGACATGTTTTAGTTGAGCTTATTATAAAGAGCAAGGTATAATCCATAAAGACTGCAGTTCCTGACTGTATTGTTCCAATATTACATTTCTATAATTGCATTAACTTTAACAGTACTACACCAGCATGTAACTAAATAACACACTGGTGGATCATTCCTGGAACAGACGAGATTGTCCCAAGCCAGTTCCGCAGCTGCCAGGTGCCAGCACAGCTCTGTTGAAACCAAGGCAATTACTAACATTAGCCAATGATCTGTTCCACTGGATCATATTCTGATGCATTTCCATCCATATATATACGTCTATCAATACAGCACACATCATGAAGAGCATTAAAATAGAGCCTGAGAAGCGTCTCAGGAGAGCTGGCCCAATAGCCATCCCCAGCCTTGGCCAGTCATGGGTACTGAAGAGAGAAGCATAAGACTACAGATGTATCAGGTGAGCTTTCTCTTGTAGGGTTCCAGCTTTTCAAGGAGCAATTAGTGAGTTAGTGACCTCTCAAGGCACAGTTTGCATTCAGCTCATCATACTTTGTACCCACTGATAGTCCTGCTCTTGCGACGTTTGTTAATGTTTTATGAACCCCATTCTATTTTTGACTTCCACAACATGCAATTGCAATGACTCCCACAGCTGTGTGAAAACCAGCTCCTTTTCATTTATTTTTAACCAGCTGTTTGATGTGTTCATTGAATCCTTGCTAGTTTCGTCATAAGCAGTAAAAATACTGTCCCTCCAATTTCTTAGTTATCTATCTGCCTTTCTAACATCCCTTTCCCATTGAGATGCCTTTAGAGCACCCTGTGACACAGCCACCCTTTTTCCTCGCTCTCCCATCCCAGCTGAGTATGTATTGCTAAGGACATAGAGGCCTGACTGGTCTGTGCTTTACCCCTTCTATAACCATTACTACATATCGGGTAAATAAAGTTCAGAGCAATTGCAAAGCAATCCTGATTCAGAAGCATTTTATACCCAAATGCATGACATAATATATGTTTAATACTACAGGAACCAACCACTTCTTGATAGAAATCTTCCTGTCTCTTATAGCATCAACAGAACAAATGTTAATTTATACCAGATGCACATCTGGCCCAGCCTGTGTAGTGAAGCTGTTGAGGTAGAAATTTAATATTTAAGCTAGTACAAACCTACAGAATTCTGCAATAAAATTAAATTTGGGTAAAGGGTTAGTTACTACTTCAATTACCCACCAAAGAAGGCTTATTTTTACAGCAAACAGAAAATTGCAAATAATTAGAATCAACATTTTTGTTGCTAAAGTAGTGTCAGTGTCATGACACTTACCCGAAATGGATTTATTATTGAAGCTAATGAGTGACATGACTAAACATGGCGAGACAAGTGACCTAGAACCCTAGGTTTCTTCCCTGCTTTTCTACAAAAGTTAGATACAGACACAACCAGCCACATACTTTAACTATTTACATAGAGATGAAGTTTGATACATTACAATGTCCTTAAGGAGTCATAAACCCTAAAAACTGGGGAATGTGAAAACAGAAATGCTCACCAATAACCACACTAGGCTTTTTACAAATCAAGGATGGTTGAAGATACTCTTAGGACCACGGCTTGAGCTAAGCAAGTTTGTAAAGAGAAAGAGCTTATGCAGCTGTCTCTTTTCCCCTCTAACTGCCCCAGTTCTTCTACAGAACTGCCCCCTTCTGCTTCCTTTCCTCTTGTTATCAGGGTATAAGAAGGGAAATTTGAGAAGCTAGGACTTAAATTATAAGACTTGTCTTCTGCATTTATTGTTGTTTTCAAAAAGTGGGACTGGTCTTGAAGCCAGGTTACTGGTGCTCCCTTAGTGATTGAAGAGCATGTAGAAGAGCAATATGTTTCCCTGCCTGTTTTCCTGGCTTTCCTAAGCAAACCTTATTTTCCTGACCCTTAATGTTGTTTCTCTGTCTTTGCTACTGGTGGGTCTGGGTGATCACTAGTTTTAAGATCTGGCAAAGACCTGAAAAAGATAAACAGAGTAACGTAATAGTAAGCTGCCATGTGATTTTTATTAACTTCCACCTGACATTCCAGAAATTTAATTAAATTTCTCCAGTTTTGGCTGTTGCCAGGAAGTGTAATGGAACAGAGAGGGATCACCTGAGTTTCAGCAGTCCTTACATGACATGAGGCATAGCAATGCACTGGGGAAGGAGGACATGCTGCAAAGTCCTTCAGAAAGCCAAAGGACATAACGAAAGCTGTAGCCCATCTTCGCCCCCATAGCACACAATGCTTATCCTATTCTCCTCACGTTATTTTTTTTAACATGATGCCTGTTGTAATGTGATGCTTGGGTAATTGGAGCATTTAGATAACAGATCCAAGCAGGGTTACAGTTTTTGCTTTTCTGACATCATTGTTCCCATACCCACCTTAGGGGTATTCTGAAAAAAAAACCCCAACAAAACCAACATTGTAGAAGGATATTGGTACTGGGTAAGACAAAAGGCAGTTGTCAGCAGGAAAATAATAATTATTTAGTTATTTATTTATTAATCTATCTTAGTCTCTTCATGCGCTGCATGTAGAACTAGCAACAGATTTCCCAAAGCTTAGTAAGGAGGCAATCATGCACTTCAAGTGTGACTAGCAAAACAGTGAGGGCTGCAGAGCAGTGCAGAATGCTATACAACAAATTGTTTATGCATTTTAAGAAACAACAGCATCTGGAATTTTTATAGGGATGAAGAAGTGCTGAAATATGAGCACTTTGATGACAGTTTTTAAAGAATGGGTTTGAATCAAAGATGTTGAATTATAGACAAGGATTTAATTTTGTAGTAGTACCCATTAGTTACCTTTTGAAATATCAGCTGTTTCTTTTATTTTTTGTTTGCTATATTTTCTTTATAGTTTAGGCCACCAACTAACCAAATTAGACTTAGATTTGATGAGGGATCTTCTAAGCACACATTCCTGTCTGTCTCTCCTTCATTACCTGCTATAAAGAAACATCCAGCAACTGAACTTCATAATTAAAAAAAAGCTATTTGTGAAAGAGAAAGCAGTCTATGCCCTTATTTTACTTAGATGTATTATTACCACACAGTTGGATTACTGGAATTATGTTTTAATAAAAATATGAGAAATGCTTTGAAGGCAATATAGTGATCTAGAAAAATCATTAAAATATTAAAAGCCCCAAGAAAAATGTCTTTCTCCTTTGGATGCTTTGAACAGGTATTATTCTATTGGGGCTATCTCTGTTTCTTTTCTGTAAGGCCTCTGTTTTGAAGACATTTCCTTGAACTTTGTGGAATCATACTGAGATTCATAAGACTAAGGCAGGATTAAGTGATAAGACTTGTGTTTGATCAGCATTCAATGTCCCTTTCAAAAAAAATCCAAAATAGTCCCTGCTGTGGTAGGGGGTTGGAACAAGGTGATCTCTAAGGTTCTTTCTAACCCAAACTGTTCTATGATTCCGTGCAGATACTAAAGGTTCTATAATCCCAACCTGAAAATCCTATATCATATATTATGGAATGATCCTGATTTCTGGTGAGCCAGGTACGTAGAATCAAAACCAGCTTCAAAATCATAAAACAGAATTGATCTTATGGACGATTTGGTTAATTTTTCGTGGTATTTTCCCATGTTTTCATGCCTCATTAGGGCACATAACCATGGCATTAAATCTGCACTGAAGTCCATAAGAGTGACAGTGAAGTAATGAATCTAGATGTTTGCCAATGGACAAGGATCAGGCAAGAAGTCTACATGAAATACACCCAATTTAGTACAGTTTTCAACACCTTCTATTACTGAAAGTTATACAGAAAGCAATCAGTTACTATTAGTTATTTTCTGGTAGATTAGGTGCGCAAACTGAACACTCAGTTCTCATACTTTTAGCAGATGGCTATAACCTTGACATTGCCAGACAGGCTAGAATTTTTTGCATAATATTCTTTTTTACTAGGTATTTCCAGCTAGACTGAAAAGGCTGTCTTTGCTATTTAGTATAAATCTGCCCTGTGGATGATTTTTCTGCTAAAGAAGAAGACAGAAAGTGTGATCTTGCAATTGTGCACTATACATAGTCCTACCAGTGAAGAGCTTACACACAGATATTTGTTCTGGTATAGTAAATTGGGAAGAAAGCCAAAGAAGCAATGTGAGGGATGAAAAAACCAGCGGGGAAAATAAGGAATATTAATTAAAAAGAAAACAACTATGAATGAAATATGAAGTAGAGCTACTCGGCTAAAACAGTTTATTTCTGGCCCTTTACCCATAGGATTTTTCCAATGATAACAAGCCATAAGCAGTAATAAGACCTTGCTGAATGATATTGCAGACAAATTATGGAAAAGAGATCAGATCATCTGAATTTAGGGGGATATTTCATGACTTGGTGCACATGTGCTGAATGCTTGTCATCCTATTCATATCACTATGACTTTCATAATGTTCATGAAACCTTATAATTCTATATAACCAACGTGAGCACTAATTTACTTTCTGTACATCTTACTTGTTACAAATAATCATATCATGTATTTAAATGTCATATTTAAACTTAATGAACAGAAAAGCTATCAATATTAAACCAACGAAAGAAGTGTAACCAAAAATAGCATCAATTATTTGGGTAACATCTAGAGAAAACTAGACTGATCTGGTCATAATGTTTAAAAAAGAAAACTAGCTCCTCTAAAAACCCAAACTGTTGCTGGAGATACTAAGCAAATTGTACTCCAGTTACCTGAATGTAATCCAGGAACTGGTACAGAACTTTGGAAGTGAATGCAGCAGACTTCAGATAGCAGATCTGGTGCATTATTTGCTTGATTTATTCACTTATTTCAAAGCACAGGTTCTTTAGAGTAGAAAATATTGTGTCCTATTATATCACAAATATTGCTATAAATCACAAGTGATTACTTCAGAGTAAAAAAGTCACAAATATAAACCTGGCATAAGGACTAAGCATTATTTTGCTATATATTCTGTATATTGATAGTAGCTATTCTATAAACACACTGTATGAAATTTCACAGTCCTCAAAAGAAAAGGCAAGTGATACGGTTTTAATTTCAGGGTTTCTACATTTATATCTGGGAACTGTATACTTTCAGGAATTATGGGTTAAGTGGGAGGAGAAACAGGATTAACTTGCTCCGGCAGTTTAAAACAGAGTTCTCTGATTGCAGGAATAGTTTCTTTTCTACATGCTAAGACTTCTCCAGTGGGAATAGCTCACTGATACAGTGAGGACAAATGGAGCAACAGGTCTCTTTACAGTGTAAAGTCAGAACAGTAATGACTAGATATAAAATCTTGTAATCTAATGCTTTGAAAGGAAAAACATTTTGAAAGCATGTTTTTAAAATACATCTGCAAAATAGCTTCTCATTTTCTTTTATTCATTGCTTGCATAAGACTCAGGGCATTATGCTTTATGGTTGCTCTATTCTATGCAGAAACATTTTCCTGCTGAAAGAATGGTAATAATTTTTTTGCAAAAGGATGAGCCATAGCCAGCGTGGCAGCACACCTTCAGTATGGGTCCACTAAAAAAATGCACTGTGTCTTTGCAAATGACAGCAGTACTAAAACCTGATGCAGATCTTTCCTCCTGATCCCATGGTGCTCTAAATTAATAAGTATTGTACATTAAGTGTATGATATTCATGATCAAAGATCAGTGCCATTACTATATATTTTTCAAAACCAATGTGATCAGTTATCAGTTACTCATGGGATGGCTTTTGAGTCTGAATTACATACTGTACTACAGAAAGACCTATGTATAAGAGGCTGCCCCTGAGTTCTTAGTCATGTAGGTTGCTATTTTAAATGGGAATGACAGACAGAAGTCTCGTCATAGCACACAAGTAGACTTCTATACACACACACAAAGAAGTATTTTCTGCATTTCCTTTTCATTTCCCCAAAAAGTTTTGAGTTTTGGGCTATGCAAGATGGATGAATGAGGATATAGTTTTGCCTTTGGAGTTTACGGTGTCCAAACCGTAGACATTTTCCAAAAGCATGTGTTATGTATTTAAGAAAAGAAGTTCACTATGGGGTGGTAGAGATCAACATTTTCTTTCCTTAAGAAGCTGTGTTTAGTTTCTATTAAGTAATGAGCTGCTAAAGTATTTGCTGCTACGAGAACCCAAAAAAAGACACCTTAAACACACTAAAGCAAAGCATTGTCCTGTGGGACCATCTCAGAACAAATTGGTGCCAGTAGGCATTCCATCCCAAAAATATCAACTAGAAATAGCTAAACATTGAAGATATGTTCCAGAAACATTCTTGAGAAAATTGTTTTCCTGAAATACATAATCATGCTTATTTTTTTTGCATTCCAGTGTTTTTACTGGTTTGGTAGCTCTGACAGGAGGCATGAATCACAAACTTACAAGCAGACTGCATTCTGCATTCCTTTTTATGGAGAAGTCAGGCCCTAGTGATTTTGCAAGACAGACGAAGGGAAAGTGCAACAGCAGCATTGCTTATGTGAGTTTCATTTATGTAAGAATGGGAAAGTAGGATACTTCTACAGTTAGAGGCAGACATAGACAATGAAGAATGAAGGTAGTGTCAAAATCATGTTCTTTATTCTTTAGTTAGCTAGGTATAATTTGTTTAATAAAACCAATTAATTATAATGGAATACTCTATGAAGTATTAATACTGGTAAATATGAGTGAGAAGAACAAAACAGAGAGGCAGCAGAAGCAGCTGAATTTCAGATTGAGGAGATGTCAGTCAATGCACCAGCCAGCCTTTTTAATTTAAAAAGTTATTCACTATTCATTTCTACAAGATAACCGATGTCAACCCCAATGAAATTTTCCTGAGTGCTCAATATTTACAATTGAAGTATCTGAGCTGTTTGCCCATCTCAATTCCTTGATGCTGTTTCCTCATCCTGGCTGGACAGACTTCCAGACTAAATTTGTTTGGAACAAACTCTATCTCATCATTAAATTAATCTCAATTTAAGGTCCAACAATCACTTTCTGCAAACACGTTGTCACAGCAAGCAAACAAAAATGATTGCAAGCATTTGCTGCGAAAATAATGAATATTTTCCTATAATGTTTTTGTTGCTTTCTCTTATCATACAGTCTTCTGTAAGATATACTAGCAGTAAAATGTAACAATTGACCAACATATACCCATTTAATTAGAAACATTTTCTTGGTGAAGATTTGAGACTAAGACATTGCATATATCCTCAGTTGTATGACAGAACACAGTTTTTCTCCAGCCACACAAGAAGATCTCATCTTTAGTTTTTAATTGTGAAAGTAAATTTGGCATGCTATCAAGGCATAGCTCCTTACACATCCACCTTTCTCTGAAACCAAATCTATGAGGACATCACCTCAAAGCAGTGTTTTTAGGCTTACAGTTACTTTGTAAGGCTCTTGGACTGTAACAGCAATCACTAAAACCAGCCCCAAACACTAAAATAATATTTCCCGGTATTTTCATTCTATATGTTGAAGGGAAAGCAGAGCAATCTAAAATGCTGGTTTTACTGCTCTGCTTTCAAAAGTTACTCAGTCAAATGCATGTCAAGCAAAATCTTTCAGAATTGTGTTAATTGATAAAGCTCTTGAAGATGCATTGCCTGTAATGATAAACAGGAGAACTCATGCAAGTGCAAGCACCACACTCAGGAATAATAACTTGCACAGAGACAAAGCAGGGAAGAGCTCAGGAGGGAGAAATTCATAGAGAAATTACAGTTGACCATAGGCCTGATGACAGTTAACAACAACATGCTGCTGCCAACACAGAAATGTCGCTCTGGAACGCAGACAGCATACAAATTAGTGGAATAACCCATTCGCTCTACTCAGCAGTGATAAGAGTAACTGGATTATTTGGTCAGAGACCACACTTCAAGAAATTTATTAACTGGTCAGAGACAGCTCCAGAGACAGCAATAAAAATGATAAATGGTCTGTAAAATATGAATTATGATAAAATATTGGAAAAGTGTGATTTTTAGCCCGAAAGAGCAAGGAAAGGCTTGATACCAGTCATTCAGAAGGCTACTTCTGTGTCTACAGAAGTAACAGGCTAAAATTCAAGCAAGTAGATTCAGATTATATCTTCAGAAATATTTTATAATGAAAAGGCCATGAACAGCAGAAAAGTTTGTATGAGGGTTTGTGTCTGAAGATTTTAAGGCCAGCTGATAAGTGCCTGTTATGAAGGACTCAAAGGTAGTTGCTTTGCCTTGGATTAGGTGACTTGAATTTTTCATCTAGCCTTATGATCTATAGCTGCGATTTGCTCTTTATACTGCTTAATTCAAAGCACTACAGGTCATGACATACACCACACTGTGAAATACATTTTACTTCTGCTTCTTTACCTTCTACTTTCACTTTCTACTGAAGACAAAAGACAAATTAGTATTGTTCTCATTTGAACCAATTGTTTTATTGAAACACCAGCTTCTCACTGGCGATCTAGAAACTTGAAGGCTCAAGCCTATGAGATGTGAACATTGTAGTCCTTATTCAGGCAAACAATGAAAGGCAAGAAAAGCTTTTCAACCTAGGCTTGCTGTTGAAGCCTATTTGAAGTAGTGTGTGAATAAGAAATATGTGAACAACACATACTTGCTGTTTAAGGAAGTATGTCAATATCTGGCAGCTTGTTCAGAAACCTCATTATCTTGTAGGATTGAGCCGTCAGTGTTGTTCAGGAGAATGAGCTGTATGGATTTCATTCAGGCAGATAGAAAACAGAAAATTACATCTCAAACACTGTCCTAAATATCTTAATTTACAGCTTCAAGCAATTGGTACAGCTCCAACTGAAAGGACAGAAAAGATGTAAGTGACCACAGGAACTAAGAAAGAAATTTTCTTGCATTACAGACAGTGTCATTAATCCTTCTATGGACATGACTAGAAAAGTTGGAGGGTAAGAAAAAATGTGTTCATTTTTCCAAAACAGCCCAAGTGTTGTATCAAATTTCCACCCACAGCTCATTTGGAGGTATTGTAGGGAGTAGCTGAAAAGAATAAACTGTAATTACAAGTCACACCATGCCAAGCCAATATAGGCATTGCTCAAGAAGTCATGCCAAATGACATCCCAAGCACCCAATGTGTAACAAGGGTTTGCCAACAATTCGAATTTATGATAAATTATCTCAGTATTTTGTTTCACTTCAATATTAACATTGTTTGAAAAAAATGCCAGCCACATACATAGGGTCTGGCTACAGTCCAGGTGTGAAACAGTGATGAAGAAGGCTATTAATGAAAAATAAGAAGTCCTGAGTTACGTGTCATTAATCTTTATGACATAATGTGAGGAGTCTTACTTAAATGCCACTTCGTGTGCAGGTTGAGGTGGAGGAAGAGAGGGATTGGTCAAGGAGAAGAATTGCAGTATTTGTGATAAAGTGTCAAGGCATCTTGACAGGAAACAAAGACCTTTACAGGCGCTGGGTAGTAATAATTAGTTTAATGTTTGGAAAGTTACACTTTCTGCAACCTCTGATTTAATGGCATAAAACTGTAAAAACTGACTATTCTGTCAAGCTGCCAAGCAAATGAGTTTGGATGAGTATTAGGAACCCAAATATCATTTTTAACCATCGTCTATTATTTTGGGCAAATTGCCTGAAGTAGACTGAACCTCAAATATTTATTTCATGCTGGCCTGCTCCTCCTGAAATGATGTTGTAAGTTCAGGCAGACAATACATTTTGTTTAATGTGATGCTGTAACTTCTACCAGTGTCAAAGTTTTGGAGTAACTGATCTCCCCGCCTTACAGACAAGGAACGGTGTGCTGCCGGTGAGCTTGGCCCCACCTCGTCTCGCAGGTCACAGGAGATGACGGAGCATTTGCACATCCAGGACTTCCATAAGCAATGGGTGTTTTCTGCTTACTAGATTTAGCATTTAGGTTCCTCCATAGCAAAACAGTACTCTATACTGTTAGTGTGACCTGTCCTGGAATGACAACACTCTGCACTTCGTCACACGAATGCAGTGAGTCACTTTCATACTCTCATACAATTCACATAAGATTTGCATGAACTATGTAGCTAGTCCTCATCTCTGGTTTTAATTGCAAATTGTCTCCTTCTCTTGACACAAATAGTCTGGTTTATGTCATAATTTGATTCCTGCAAACCACTGTGTTTTTTTAACTTACATTGTTATGCCAAGAAATAAATGAAGTGCAGTATACACATCATATTTTTCATGCAAGTGTCTGACATGCATACTGCTTACACAAAAGTACAGCATTGTTTAAAAAAGAGAAGAATTTAGAGAGCGCTGTTATATGATATCCACTTGGAGATTTATTTTTTTCAGATGACAGTATTTCATAGGTTACAAAGGAAAATCTGCTTTTCAAAATGCAGAGACTCATTAACTGAAATCAGATTTACAATTTTATACAAAGGAATCATCACATTTGTAACACTAATATATAAAACAAAATAATATTGGAATTAACTGTTGAAAAAATGTTATATTATGCGCTAATACAAACTTGGTCATGTACTCTGTTACCCAGAAAATGTATTAACTTTGAAGTCACTATCTCCTCTTTCTATTCAGAGGTCAAATCTGAGGTTCAGCATGAATCTAGAAACTTTTAAGGCAAGGATGAATGAACCCTCTGGCAGGTTTTCCTAAAGTATGTTAAAAGTTGCTCTGTAGTTGGATGCATCCAGAGTATGCAGTAACATCCGGAAGTTAAGGATGGGTGATTGTGCTACACAACCAGCTCTAAAATAATGAAGAGCTAGTTTCTCACTGATCTCGATTTGGTAAGCGGTAACCACAGAGAAACTCCTCCTAGCGAATGCTAACGAAATTATCACTAGTAAGGAATTTCTTACATGGGCTTACTGTGCAGTGCTTGGATGCTGTGGCAGTGGGATGAGGAGTACTCAGCGCTAGCTGGGGGGATTGCAAGGGTGTTAGCAGTTGGAGCAGTCATGTCAAACTGAGATCACAAAATCTAGGAAAAATAACTCAACAAAAGCTTCTCACAATGTGATCCCCATTTTAAGTGCCTCTTTTAATAAACATAGATTGCCAGAGCCCTGCTTTGCAAGGCACATTTATTTGTGCATTATGTATAAAGAGTATATTTATATGCATACTCAGTCTTTGTCTTTCCCTTTTATAAGGTCGTACAGTGGCTGTTTAAAATTGACTTTGATGTCTATGCATTTTCCAGCCTCATCTCAGGGTCCATATTAATAAATTCAAAAATGCTGGTTGCCATTTTAAAGGAGACCTCATTTGAAGGAGAAAAAAACCTCTTAGATAATTCCAGGATGGACGTGCTCAAGACACTAGGATCCAGGCTGGTTAGAGGTCTCGCCCAATACTTCGATACTGCAAAAATGTTAAGTTCAAGGGGAGGTTGTCTAGCACCTGGAACTGTTTAATTTTTACCGAGCATTTTCTACTGAGTGCTAAAATTGTCTTATCTCTCTTTATTACCCCTGTGCACTGTATGTAGGTGTGGTTCGACAAGGTCACCATTTACTGGGGTTTCTACATTCAGATAATGGCATAGAGTGACCATTTTAGACACAGTTCCTTAGCATTTGACCAATTTGCTGAAAAGAGGGGAAGGTCTTTTTTCTCCAGGCCTAACAAGGGTTACTGGAGAGTGATCCCAAAGATGCTGAACAGTGATTTCAATGTAACTGAGGATCAGGACATCTCAAAAGAAAGTGTATAGGTGAAGAGTTCAGCTAAGGCCCTTTACTCTTAGGTGCCGTGCACCTCTTGGGAGGTACTGAGCCCCTCCAGCTGCCCTGGCAGTTAATGGGAGCTAAGGAAGCTCAGCATTTTGCACAGCCTGTCTATAAATGCACTACATTTAACTGCATAATCTCGGGGATAAGAGAACATCTGTTATCTAATAACTGCAACCACCAGCTACGTTTGTATCACTATATTCCTACTTAGTTGAACAAATGAAGCTCAAGTAACACTGGGCATTGCTTCAAAGAAAAAACCAAAATGTATTTATACTTGTCACTCTGCCTTTTGCCCATTTTGAACAGCTATAACGAAAGGCTTTGCTACAAAAGCTTTCATTATAATAATTTGCTATTTGTGCTTTTTCTGCTATTGCTTCAGAATGATGTAATTTGTCTCTAATCAACCTGTGGAAGGTATCCAAACTAGTTATGAAATAACTCACCTCCCATTACTCCTGAACTCAGCCAGTAGCCTATTTATTTTCTAAAGATAGCATTGAGAGTCCTTCTTGATCTTTACAGCTTCTGCTGCAAAGAATAATGGCTGCCCAGCCTCCTACTTCTTTTTGCTGGTATTAAACCAAAGGAATTGCAAAAGCAGCACAGTATCAGGACAAAAATCATTTATGTAGGACTAAAGCAGACCTTCAGAATTTCACCAAAAGAAGTTTACAGTTGGGTTGGTTTGAGCATGTACTGTTTAAAATTTATAGTGACTTCTCATTAATATTTTTAATGTCTGGAAGAAAATGCAATTATGCTTTACTGTGCTGTGGAGTCAATTTTTTAAGACATTCAAATTATCTGACTAGATAATGGTTCCTCTACTGGTATTTGACTGCGGCTGTTCCTTCTGTCACTTGATTAAACAAATAGTAGGGCATGTGCCCTGGCCCCAAGTAGGAAATGGCTCTTTAGGAAGCTTTGGGAAATCCATCATTTAACTCATACTACAATATACTCTAAAGGCAGTTAATCGTAACAACTGATCCCATGCTTTCCAAATTTAGCCCTCAAGGGACTGATGTGCTGAGCACCCCCAAAAGAGGACTCAATTTAAAAATCAAACTTAGGCACTAGCAGTAGAAAAGGATGCTTGAGTAGGCCAAAGGAACCAAATATAAATACAGCTCTGAGGACTCAGAGGAAATTAGTGGAGATCTAGAGCAGTTTATATAAATCTAGAGAGGCAAAAACATGTTTGTGTGGAACCTTGGAATTCCAAGTTAATTTGTATCTAGTGCTGGGTTCAAATTTTCAGTCTACAGTTCACAATGTTTGTAATTTTCTACACTATTTGTAAATTTTATTATTATTTATAGAAACAATTTCTCTGTTTCCCTAAATGTGTACAGAGATAAGTCTCAATGAGAAACTTTAAACTGTACTGGAGGGCACTAACCTTATCAGTCCGGTCAGCTGGAGCTTGAGCAGGACCCAGCTCAGGAGCCTCACTAACCAACCATCTGACAGAAACAAATCCTGCATCTAGGATGTGAAACAAGTCAGGAAAGGGTCCTTCTCTACAACACTGCATGTAATCAGGCCCATTTCCCTGAATAGTTTCAGATCTTTAACCATTTCATTGATATTGAACACTTTGGTTCAACCCACCATTTTCTGCTGTGAATTATCTATTTGGTTTTAGGGGAAAATATTTTAAGCAAAATCACTGCCCAGGACAATACAAGTGTTGTGACAAGCAGAGGCATAACAAGTCTTCTTTTCCAGTAGGAATATGACCTGCCATATTAGAGAAAACCCTTAGAACACTGAGAGAAGGAGCGCTAAGGTATTCTGAGCCATTTTGTTCCCTGATAAGGTATTAGTAGAGTTTACCACTTCCCCTTTTACAAGGCAGAAACCCAGCTGACATAAAAGGGACTGTGCCAAGAGACTATCATTTGGCAAGATGCCTGACCACTGTAGCTATAGAGATACAGAGATACATGAGTTTTCTGGATACATGAGTCCGTCTGGATAAAAGACTTAAGGAGTCTTTCAGGGATCACATACAGTAGTATCTACTCTAGCAATGAAGTAACAGCCTCTCTTCTTCTGCTGTTTAGAACTGATACTGACCAAACCCTTTTCTCCCTTTCTCTGATCTCCCTTATACTCTTTTACGCTGGCGTAAATATCGCCTGGTATCACCAACAGTACAGAAAATTTCAAAAGGAGACAAAATTCTCTCCTGGTTGGAAATGTTGAAACATGCAATCCTTGCTTTAGCAACTGGGATAAACCCTTGTTTGACAGTTTGCTGATTCCGGGTCATGAAGGAAAGCTTGTAATGCCTTTTCAAATTAAAATAATTATTTTGTGCCTGGTTTGCAGCTGAATTAATCTGAGACAAAGATTAATAGATAATGTAAATTATTGCTTATGTTAAATTATGGACTATTTTGGTCAGGGACTGTGTTTTATTTATGCCCATAAATAAATTAATAATTAATTATAAAAAATTATCACTTACAACAAAAATAGTCCTAGATGATGACAGTGGCAGAAATTGAGATGAGGAATTCTGACTCTTTGTTATATTGAGCCAGTAGACAATTAGACAAAAATGTCAGAAAATCAGAAGAAAGGATAACTAAACCCCTGCTCGTATATGGGAACTAATGGCACTGCTGAAAACCTTGCTTGTGAAACTGAGATCTTGAGCCACTAAGGTTCTCAGCATCTTTCTCTGGTTCATAGCTCCAGCTTTCCACCTCACATTTCCACAGGTATTTTATTGCTAGGCTCTGCACTGCAGCCTTAGATCAACTTGTGAGATGGAAATTCTACTCCCTGAAGAAGCCCATTCGAACAGAAGAGCAGGCCGAGCAAGACGTGTGCTCCTGGCCCACACTAAATCCTCCAAATCACAAGCCTCTGGCTGTGTCTGAGTATTGCCTCCTGCTATCCCAGCAGCTCAACTATGTGGACAGAGGTGACGGCCAGGTCTCATCACACCCGGCCCATGGCTGCTCCCCACTCTTTCCATCCCACCCATGCACAACAGAGCACACTCTGACTCGGACCAGCACTGGCTGTGGTGTTGATTCAGGGTGAAGTGCTTGTGCAGGGCTACCCGGCTCTCCCTCTGTTGTGGCAGGGATGGCTGCATGTGCAGTCCTCTGTCAAAATAGAAGAGCTACAAAATATCAAAGCCTGTTTTTCATCTCAAAACTGGCTGCCTGTTGTTTTTTTCTCAAAACATGAGCCCATCTGCATCTTCCCAGGCTATGGTGTGAGGAGACATCTGCGTCATTTTCAAAAAAAAGCCAAAACAAAACCCGAACCCATGTGTGCGTGTTTGCTTCTAACGGGAAGTTGGATTTGGCAAGAAATAATTGTCAAGACCCTTTGTTGTTTTTCTTTTTATACCTGTTATTTCTGAGCACAAATGCCCTGAATCTCCTCTCATTTCCAATGTAAAACTGAATTCAGCTCACAGAGTTAGGGAGAATAAGGTCCTTAAAACATCAGAACAAATATTCATGAATCCAGAAGTTATCTATTTACTTCATTTGACCACACAGATAACTTATATCTTCACTGAGCTCTTGCTGAATATTACTGTACTCCCTGCATGGTAGCAAAGTTCATAGGGCTGATATAGCTCACCCCTTGTATTAGTCCCTCAGAGATACTCAGACTGATGGACAGCACTAAGTATTCCCGTGATAGCCTGGAGAGAGAGCCATAACTATTTCTGTAAACTGTTGTGGTGCACAAGCAGCAAAAATTGCATTTTAGACAAAGCTGAATCTGGTAGTGTAAAAAAAAAAAAATAGTAACAGCTTTTAAAGGCAACCATATCCTGTGCTGCATCAAAAGGAGCGTGACCAGCAGATTGAAAGAGGTGATCCTGCCCCTCTACTCATCCTCTTGTGAGACCTCACTTGGAGCACTGTGTACAGTTCTGGTGTCCTCAACATAAAAAGGACATGGAGCTGTTAGAGCAAGTCCAGAGCAGGCCCTGAGATTGATCAGGAGCTGGAGCACCTCCTGTATGAAGACAGGCTGAGAAAACTAGGGCTGTTCAGTCTGCAGAAAAGACTGCATGGAGACCTCATAGCAGCCTTCCAATATCTGAAGGGGGCATACAAGGTTGCTGGAGAGGGACTCTTCATCAGGGAATTTAGCGATAGGACACAGGGGAATGAGTTTAAACTGAAAAAGGGGAAGTTCAGGTCAGATCTAAGGAAGAAGTTCTTTACTGTGAGGGTGGTGAGGCACTGGAACAGATTGCTCAAAGAAGTGGCAATTGCTCCATCCCTGGCAGTGTTCAAGGCCAGAATGGACAGAGCCTTGGTCGACATGATCTAGTGTGAGGTGTTCCTGCCCACAGCAAGGTGTTGGAGCTAGATGATCTTAAGGTCCTTTCCAACCCAAACCATTCAGTGATTCTATGATTCTAAAACAAAATACTAAGGTGAAATAAATACATTTCCACTACCCACATTTGGTGCTTCTTTACAGTCCTGATAGAAACACTACTTCAGGTGCAAATCTCTGAAAGAGGACAAAATGTCATTTTGAATAAGACTCTACTTTTTGCTACTAGATAAACCCTAGTGAAATGAGTCATTCAAAATATACAGTGTAGGGGAAATAGAACAATTTGACCCTCAGCAAAAAGAGCGACTGTGCTTCTCAAATTTATTTAGTTTTGCAGTGGGGATGTGAATATGACAGTGAAAAGGACAGCAAAGATGAATCCAGGTATCACTGTGACCATTTTTCATCCTAAACCTTTGATGTTTTGACTGCATCACTGCATTTGGTGAGGTTAATGACAGGCACAAATCAAAGCATCGTATCCTATCATTGCCACCAACATGAGAAACAATGAGCCACTCCTTGCTATAAAGTATTTTTCACAATTCCTCTTTTTTCATTATTACAATTAATGTAATTTATTTCAAGGCAGCTAATAAATAAAAAAAAACCATTTTGTTTCAACTCTGCAAGAGATGTGGACTTCCTGAAGAAAACAAAGCCACAAAATGACAACCCTATTCATTAAAAATACAAGATCTGCCATGCGATGCAGCTTATGACTTATCTTTCTGTGACAGCAGGGCCATTATTTCAATAATTGGGATGATAAGTTCTGGAAAGAAATCAAAATATTTTATTCAAATCTTTTAGATTTATTCTTAAAATATACCATATGTCATTATTTTTCCTCTTTCTTTGGAGACTGCATTTGAAAGCTGCAGCTCATCCTTAACTAATAGCAGTTTGCTTACACACAAGGGAACTGTAGCATGAAATGTTCAAAATGAATAAGCTGAGAATAAAATGTAAACAAAATTTCAATATTTTTGCTTCTCAAGACAAAATTATCTTTTCGATCACATATTTAAAATCTGATTTATATTTTCCAAAGTAAGAACTTCTGGCATGATACCTGAAAATACAGACTTATGGAACTAGAGTACAATTTCGTAAACATTGGTGTTTATCTTCAGGATAGCAGATTAGCAAGTGAAATCACAGATTTATCCATCAAATACAAATCTATAAAACCTTAGCTTGCAGTGGCATTGCATAGTGATTTGGAATTAATGTAAGGCAATATTGTGGTTGAAAGAAATCACATTCCTACAGGAGTATCCTTGGCATTCATAAGACCTCTATTTTGCAACCACATTAACAAAATGCTAAAAAGTTAGGGGAAGTGATACATTTCCTCAGAAGGAGTCCTATCTCTGGACACCACTAGATTTTTTCTCCCAGACAGGATTACCCTGTGGGAGTGGTATGAACTTTCTTTGAAGGCCACAAATTTTGCCCCAGAATGGCTCAGACTGTTCTGAGCTGCAGGTATTTCGAAAACAAAATTAAGTTTCCATACAAGGTAAAAACTATTCTCTAAGCCCTCTCCCACATCAGACTGCAGGAACTGAATGCTACTATGCTATCAATACAGTCAGTATATTTTTCAGGAACAAGATATAAACATTGAGTTAGAACACTTAATAAAAGTTTGCTGAGTACTCTTGCTTCCTTTCTTGGTCATGGTTATGAGAAAGTGTTTGTTTAAACGTGGAGGAAAATGAATAGATTCCCCAGACTTCCCTCCTTTGCCAGCAAATACAGTGCTCCCCCGTACATTGCATAACATGTGGGGAAAAGGGAAAAAATAGATTCTCTTGTTAAAACATTTGTTGTCTATCACTGGTTTGTTTTTCTCTTTGCCTATAAATGTATGCTTAGGCCCACACCTGCTTCCACTGATTTCTACAGGGACAGGTTTAGTCCTTAGAAATAATGAGAAAGGTCTTTGTTCTAAATTCTGGACTCTCATGTGCTGGCATTAATCCCAAGCAACTTTCATATCACTCTAATAGCAAGGCTGAAGAGCACAGGAGAGTATTCTGTTCAACTGCCCTGAGGGCAAAAGCTCTTGATGTGAAGGTTAGTCAACCACCCACAGCAAATGTGTGGTATTGAGAAGGATGCTGCTGCTACTCCAGCCTTATGCCCCTGTGAGGCTGCTGAGATGCCCAGCAGCAGCAACTAATTAGAGCACCAGAGGCTGCAGAGCAGCCAGGCACAGCTAATGAGTTAAACCACAACTAGTAAGAGAACATGCAATTTATACATGAAGAGCATGCACGTGTGGGCTCTAGCTTCCTTCCTTCAGTGAAATCTTCTCGTTAGTAGGAACTAATCCCACCACCCATCTGGAGGCTGTCTGGCAGTGTGTAAGAAGTGACGGGGTTTATTCCAGTCCCTTTCCAGTAGACAGTGTTAACATAAGAAAGTCATTACTTCTTTTGCTATTGGCAAACCTGCAGTGACCTAAGACAGCCAAGGGACATGAACAGGCAGAGACTTATCTAGGACAAGGAAATCTAAGCCACTGTTCAGGCAGGTAAAAGGCTCTTTTGAAGAGTGAGACATGTCCTGTGTTCTGTGGATAAGGACCTCAGCCCTAGCAGTGATGACTCAGGGCTTTTCACAAGCACATCAGAAGTCTTATGAGCAAATAAAGCAGGAAGGGCTTCTTTCCTTAATTTCTGGGATATATAACTTCTTTTCAAGAATTGTAATGCAATGTGCATATATCATTTCCTATCAGATCCACAGAGATGGACTTTGGAATCTGATAAAGACACTGTAAAATAAATCCATATATTAACTTCCTATCTCGTTTTAATGAATTTCTGTCTGATCTCTGTGTGTCAAACATCTGTGAATGATTCTGCCAAAGCTCTGGAAGCTTGCTAGGAGCTACCAAGCACAAATGAAAGCATCTGTGCTCCAGATAGCACAGCTGTATGAATGATGCTGCTCGTCTGCCTGCAGAGCACACACCATGCCAGCTATTCGGCAGGGTGAACTGGAAGGGGGATCCATGAGAGGCTCTCTAAGAGGGGCCATGGCACACTTCAGAAGCAATTTTTTCCTTTTACCCCCCTGCTTTTATGTACTGCTCATATTGCTTCAGTTATTTCAATCCTTTAATCCGATAAACATTAATAAAATGGCAAGTTCTCCTACCAGCACTGGGTTTTGTAATAATTTCTTTAGGCAGTGAGCTTACAGTCTGCCACTTTGCCAGGATCAGACAGCTCAGATTACACAGCCACCTTCCTGTGTCAGCACCTAAGGATTTATGTGGAAAGTTTCTAGTCTACTTTGCAGTCAGTAAAAGTAAACAAAGCCAGCTTTCTTGTGATGTCCTGTACTGAAGGGAACGTTGTTGTTGATTACACAGATTTTTTTACCTTTAGTGGCTTTCTTTAAATTGTTTCATTTCATTGTGTTGGGCTTAGCTCGCTGACTAATTTGCTCTGCTGAGAAACAACAGATCAGTTATATTTTTCTCATTTTTGGAATAAAACCAGATTAACCTTGTCAACAAGAAAGAAAGTAAATATTAAGTAAAACTTATTTTCATCTTTCTGAAAGCTGTTTCTTTTGTTTTTGCAGCTCTTTTTATTTGAGCTTCGTGAACATATGTGTGGGCAAAGTCGGCCTGGCATGAACAGTACACAGAGAGAATTTCAGGCCTGTAACAGAGATTTGCTATCTCTGAATAAGATTCTTGATTAAATAAAACAAAACACAGTTTACAGGCTTAGAGTTGCCTTTGGTCAAGACACGCAGACAGGGAACAGAAACGCCACTACATACAAAACACAAAGGCCCGGCCCATGTCCCAAGGACCTTTACTAGGGAGCACAGATTTGTGAGTGGTGTACAGGAAGATCAAAAGGACAGCAAGAAGCCAGAACGACCAGTGTGCACAGTCAGATAATGATGGCTCTCTACTGCTATTGACTTCTCTTTCTAAATGCTACAAAAGAGGAGTTTTCTGAGGGAGATTAGAATAGGAGAGGATATTGTGCTGTTTGCACTAGAGTGTAAGGTATTTTCAAGCACTGGTGAGAATAAGAGTGCAAATGAAAAGGAATGTATTGAAATGTGGTGAGAACACTAGAGATACCAGAAAATAACTTCACTCTTGACCTGGAATCTGGAGTGGTATTTACAGGATGATGGGGAATATACAGAGGGACATTTCTCTGATTCCTTCCCAAAAGAAACTGAAAATAGGAGGGCGAATGAAAGTTAGACTATCTCCACACTGGTTTCTGAACTTGTGGGTGAGAAATGTTTAAGCTCAACTTTAGGTGAGAAAGAAGCAAGACAGCAGGTAGATTCCAGCGTGAAGCAGGAGAGCCATTTGTTCTAGGAACATCAAAATAAATCCAGATGCATTTTTTTCAATTTGTATTTTGTGACTGACAGAATTTGAACTGAATTATACTAAAACCACAGAGAGCAAAGAACCCGCACAGGACAGACTTAACTAATACCGATCTGGGACAGTACAGAGCTCCAGCTGAAGCTTCAGTGCCCACAGGCTGTGAAGCTTTACTGTGTGGGTACTGTCCTCGCACAAGATTTTCAGTGACACCCTGATTCTCAATGAGGGCCTTAACACTGTGTTTCTTTTCAATGGGGCTCTATTTTTTTTTCAGGTGTTCAAACTATTTTATCTTCATATTTCCCCCACATTTGCCTGATGCTGGTTAGTGGATCTGAAGGATCCTCAGGTTAAAGGAACTGGCAGATACTCAAAGACAAAGAAACTGAAAGACATTTCACACTTTTTTTCTTTTTTTTCCCAATAAGTAGTAGTAAAAGCTTCAGCAAGTGTTTTATAATATTATTCATAAGAGTAATCTTGAGAAACAGCAAAAATACTGGGGGGGGGGAGGGGAGGGAACTGGAGAAGACAAGAAAAAAGAAAGAAGCTTTATTTTTGAATGGGGGAGGTTGCTTCAATCTGAAGGTTTCCTACTGAGACGTAAAATGACCAAACTGTCCTAATGCTTTGAGCCACTCTGAATGAAAAACAGCCTAAGCCTTCAAGGACTGTTAGCAAATTGCAGCATTCACTTTCAACTCCACTGATTCATTTAAGAAAAACTTATGTCGACTTTATTTCCTAATTAGTAACGATAAGCACTATAGAATTTAAATTCCCATTCCTTTTGTTTATACCATGCATGTTTATATCCTTCTAGTTATACATTTTCCGATCTAAATTATCCATACTGTAGCAAGCAATCAAAATACAAGATTACAGCAATGGCAAAGTTTGGTTCTTCTTGCAGTAATATTAGACTCCATGCATCAATGAAAATATTAATCCATATAAAATTAATATCCTTCAACTCACTAAAAATTCAAAACCATCAAGACTGATTTGTTGCTTGTTTTTTTTTTTTCCTTTTGCTAGTTTTCCTTCCATAGAACTCTATTCTCTTATCTCTCCAAGTAAGCAAAATAAGGTCATATTTTTATTTACAGAGAAAAAGTTAAAGAAATTAAGTCAGCCACTAAGTAACTAAACAGAATAGCTGTGATTTATCTCCTATGAACTAGCAACAAGATTTTGCCTAGGTCAGAAATGCTAGAAGAATAAATCAACCCATGTCTGATAGACACTTAAACAGCATATTGAGAGAAGACTGTAGTTCAAAAGAACTATTCTGTTCAATTACCAATAACATGGCAGGTTTCCTTTACACTGAAAGAACATACAGTGGCAAATGTTTCCCAATTTATCCTGGGTTTTTAGGACCTTAAAGTAAGAGCAGAGGAACAGAAGGGTGCCTGCAGTAGCCATTTTCCTGTAAATACAGAATCCAATCCTGACAATAAATTTAATCAGCAGTATTTTTATTTCACAAACCCCATAAAGTCAGCTGTCAAAGACAGATAAAATAGATTTTGGCAGTTACAACTGAAATTCATGCACTGTGAATTCAGTTCACACTGTCTAAATGAATCTGAATTCTGTATAAATGTACTTTATTTATAGCCCAATATTGCAATGCTTTTCTGTACATGCTCTTACCTGTTAATATCGCTGTACTGGCAGTGTGTACCATCCGCCCTCAGTAACATGAAATTCTTATAAACCAACAGAAGTCCTTCTTCTAGATCACTAACAAAGGAAAGTTAAACAAAAGATAAAGGGCAGGTACCACACACAAAAATCCTGCCATTTTTTACCCTCTGTCATCTACTCTCATATGGAAAGGAGGAAAATAGCAAGGAGTATGAATGTATTTGGTGCAAGAGAGACTGAGAAGCCAGGCTGTAGACTGCAAGTACTCAGAATTCCTCATAGCCTGGCCCATGCTGTGTCACATTTAATTTCCTCAAGGGTGCTTATATTATTATTTGAGCCATGAGAACACCACACAAACTTCTGTTTCCACATAGCCATTTTACTTGGAAAATAAATAAGATTAAAATAAATTCAATAAACTCAAATAAAAATTTAATGTTTTTTCTGTGGGTTTCTAAAAAGAGATCAGACTTTGCAGCCAGAAAGTAAGAATGTCAGGCACAGCTGGTAGCTCATAAGCAGCTGGAAGGAGTTTTAGGCTCATCAAGAATCTCCTTAACACTGTTTTTCTGAATTGGAAGAGTTTAGCAAAATGATGTGATTATTGCCATATCACTGTCCCATGTACCTAGCTCCTTCTGATAGCTCTGTTCTCACACAGTTTGATTCTTTCCTGATCTAAAATCTGTGCTGAAGGTGTAGCAGTGCCAAAACAGCTAACATGAAGGTATTTGACTCCTTTATGGGAAATCAAACTTTTTGCCTTTAAAGGATGAAAGCCACAGGTCACATTTTCATAATCTAAGAAAATAAATTTATCCCTGAATTTTTAAAGTGAAAAATCTGAGGTAGGTGGTCACTAATACTTGGCTGTGGCTTCCAGGAGTACTTACATAAGGCACTGCCAGCATTTTAAAACCAAAAGTATCTAACCGAATGCAGAATGCTTAAAACCATGAACAGAGCCACCTACATCCATACCATTGTCCCGTTCAGGCACTAAATCCTTATTATGCTCCAGAATTGCCTATTGCCAAGCTCCCTCAGAGCACCTCTAGCAGCTTGGCCCTGCACAGGGATAAGCCAGCTGTCTGTTTTCAGGGCTGAGTGGTAGAGGTTCTCCTTCACCAATTGCCCACAGGCCAGCAGATCAGGCAGCCACCAGTGAGGGATGTGCTGTTTTCAAATGCTTGTGTTTGGAAACAAAGATGTCAAATCAGGTCTGCCACATTGTTGACATAACTCTTTCTGTCTCTCCCAGGACATGGTATAAGCTGACAGAAGTAGCTGTGTAACCGCATGGCTATAGAAAGTACAGATAGATGAAAAAGCTGCTCTCCAGTGTTTTAGAAGACTAAACACAATACTAAAAACAAGTGACTCATTTGATGTAATTTTAGCTATGTCAGGAACCTTTTCTATAGCTTAAGTGAAATCACGTCATCTTTCCATTTTGTTAGACCCTTCTGTAGCATAGGACCAGTGACAACTATTGCTGTCTTCACAGATCTAATATCGGGGGACACTGATTAATAGAAAAGCTTTGAAGAGATGCAAATGGTATTTGGGTTCCAACAGAAATTGTTTTACTCTGTCATTTGTGTTGGTTTTACAGCAGCACATGAAGTATTGGCTATGCTAAATGCTGCAGAAACACACAGCCACAGGCAGCCCCTGCCTCAGAAACCTAACTGTGTGCAGCCTGCCAGTGATGAAATGCAAGTAGCCATTTCAGAAACAAAGCACCAAGTGTGAAAAGTTACGTAACCATAATAATTTCGACCTGATACCTCTTGGATCATTCCCTATTCTCCTGAGAAATACAGTTTGGCTTCAGAAAGGCAGGGTGGTGCTGACCCCAGGCTATTTGATGGGAGAGTCTAAAGATCCATTTTGCTGATTTGCTCTAATAGTTTCCTTCTTTTATTTACCAGGCAGAAACTAGTTACCTAGCATCAAAAAGTTTTGAAGGCTCAAAGTCCTCAGGTCAGTCAAAGCTTTACAGAAAAAAAGAGATAAGGCAGCATGAGCAGCCACTGTGGGGAACACCTCCTCATCAGATTGCAGTTGATTTGGGGTCAGCAAGAGTATCTTGTGAATACACTCATTCAGACTCCCTTGGCTGAACAAATGTCAACATCACAGATGTCTTGAGGGATACGCATGGAAACTGAAGGAGAAAACGGAAGGATCCTGAGTATACCATATCCCTCAAAAAAAAAAAACAAAACAAAAAGTCAAATGGGATCCAGAAATAGACACGCACTTGTGTATGGCAGCCTCTTTTCAACCTGTCTAATCTCATACAATTGAAATCCCATACAAGCCCATTTATCAGTGCTGACATTAGCTTTAGTTGCAAACTGATCTCTTACATACTTCTCTTGCTTGTTCAGAAGAGGAAAGATTTGGTGGTTATACCTTTAGGCTATAAATTTCTCCATTCCCCTTCCTCCTTCCATACATTAAAAAAAAAATTTGAACATTTGATGGCATTCTGTCGTGGGTTCAGCAGTAGCAGTCATTTTTCTCCTTCTCTGTAACTGGTGCAGTGCTGTGTTTTCGACTTTAGTCTGAGAACAATGCTGATAACACACAGATGTTTTAGTTGTTGCTAAGTAATTCTTATTCCGATCAAGGACTTTTCAGTTTCTCATGCTCTGCAAGTGGGGAGGGGCATGGGAAGCCGGGAGGAGGCAGAGGCAGGACACCTGACTCAAACTAGCCAAAGGAGTATTCCATACTACAGCACATCATGTCCAGTGTATAAACTGGGGGGAGTCACCCAGAAGGCCCAGATTGCTGCTTGGGTCAGGCTGGGTATCTCTTAGCAGGTGGTGAGCAATTGTATTGTGCATCACTTTTGCTTCTTGTTTTCTTTTCCTTTTCCCCTTTTAGTTCTATATTCTCTCCCCTTGTTATTTCCCTTATCATTATTATTACTGGTGGCAGCAGCAGTGGTTTGTGTTATACCTTACTTACTGGCCTGTTCTTACCTCAAGCTGCGGGAGTTACATTCTTTTGATTCTCCTCCTCACCTCTGCTGGAGTGGGGGGAGGAAGGGGGGAAGTGAGCAAGTGGCTGCATGGTTCTGAGTTACCAGCTGGGCTTAAACCATGACACATACCCACCCAAGCAAGAGATATATCTGTGGCACAGCTTCCAGTACAAAGAAGTTCTGACTCAGCTGTAGTATTTAAAAAGTATAGTGAAGATTTTAATTCATAATTATTTTTCCAGAACCAGCAATGCATACTGAATACCAGTGATATTTGTTCTCATGAGTAAATCAGATCACAGTTCTACAAAAGTATGTTTCCTCCTCATGAGTCAGAAAGAGTTAATTTATTCAGTTAAGTACAGCGCAAACTGAATCAAAGGAACACTCATCTTTCAAAAATGTCTTCCACATAGATCAATAGAAAATGTTCAACAGTTTAATTACTTCGGGGTCTGGACAAGATCAAGTCTTCTATTACTCTAAATAAACAATTTCAGTGAGAGCATAATTTTAGATTCATAAAATGTTTTAAAACTTTGGCACTAGCCAAATTTATTACTTTTATCTATTTGTAGCAGGACTGTACTGTGATACATGTTTTCTGGGCACCTTAGACAGTGTATACTTAGACAGAGGATGCTTCTCAGAGTTTAAAGGGCAATGACTAAGCAACAGTTTTGCTTATTATGGTGAAATAAAAAACAATGAAATTAACTGAATATACACTTTTATGAATATTATATCCTGGATTATGAAGACGTAATAGTAACAAAAAGTACTAGAAAGATTAATCAGCTCTGTGCCACTAAGATACTCCTCCTGTGAAAGATGAAAACAGAAATTCATATGTTCACTACTAAGATTCCAAAATACCAGAAAGTAAAATAATACCTGTTTAACAGGTATTAACCCTACACCTCAGTAAGATAAAACTCAAAAGAACCAAACTAAGAAAAACATATCTTCAAATCCCAGACAAGTTTCCAAAGACAGAGGATAAGCAAGCACTATTCCATTATTTAATAAGGAAATTGCAGATCATTTTGCCTGGCGTCAATGCCAGGAAAACTGATGGAAAGGCTGGTACAGGAAGAAATCAGGGTACAATTAAAGGATGATAGTGCAAGTAATGCCAGTCAGCACAGAAAATTAGTTTTGTCAGAAAAATAAAACCCAACTTCCTATTTTCCCATGAGATTATGAATTAGTTTGATAAAGGAAACTTCTCTAGGATTTCTGTAGGGCTTTAGCTCACAACCTTACAGCATTTTTTGTAAGACCCCCAGCAATGTATGATATCGCTGGGGTCAATACTAAATGGGCCCAAACCATTCTGAATGATCTAAACAAAGATATAAAATTATTGCTGGAAAAAGCTGCAGATTACAAAAATGACAGAGAGATAAATAATGAGAAGGGCAGGCCATTAAAAGAGACCAACTAAGATCGCTAAGTGAAGTCTGGACTAGATTTTAACACAGAGAAGACAAAGTTGTTCATTAAAAGAACAAAGACAATTGAAAAGCAGTGACTGAAAAGAAACAAGACCCAAGCAGACAGACATTCTTGGAGCAAAAAGTGGGCAAAAGTTACTCTCATTGTACAGGATGAGGGAGAGCTGGTAGGAGTCATTGTTGCTAGTAACACCTCTATGTGGTTTCAGAGAGACCAATACTAGGAAAATGTGCTGAAAAAAACCCAAAACACCTCCAAATAACCAAAGGCTTTCCTAAGAGAAACAACACTAATAATTTGTGATGATAGGGAGTCTACAGAAACTCAAATTGTTAGCTTAGTATGTAACATATTTAACAGAGAATTATGGTCTATGGCTACAGAAATGGGACAGGAAAAGATGACTTTTTAATGTATTGGAAAAAAAACATAGTAGGCTCCATACTTTCTGCAAAAAACAGATCAATGCAAAGCAAAACCAGAAGAAACATTCAGCAGCAAAGAAAATTAACTATGTGAGCAGTAGACTTGGGGACATGCCTTTCTAAAACCTTGCATCAATGCTGACCTGCTGGGTGAGGCTCTATAGCCTTTTATTAGGAAAACATGACGAGATCATCATGTGTTGTATTTCAAACTGCTGTGGATTTACTTCTTGGTTTTTCCCACAAGAGTATTCTCCCCCTGTTCCATTTCTGGCAGGCTATGTTATGCAAATACAGCAGAAAACACTGAGCTGTATATCCTGCTGCCCACTGTGCCAGCACTGGTCAGATCCTCAACAGACTTGCGTATGTATCCTGCTCTCTTTTGCAGTTACAGAATTTCTCTGCTGCAAAGTCTCAAGTGAAGCAGCATTATGTTTAAGAAACATGAGAAAAAAAAAGACCAGGATAGAGCTGCAAGGTGATGGGAACGATGCCATTAGCTACTGCACAGTAGGGCAATTCTCTGTGTCAATTGAAAATGCAGAGAGACACTGAAGCTGTGAATTGAATCAAATGAAATTCTGGATCCATTGACATGGGTGAAGCTACTGCACTTACTCCAGTGGAGTCAGGATTTTCCTCCTCACCCATGCTTAAGCAGCCCATACAATCTTAAACAGCACGGTTCAAATTGTGAGGATATGCACATGAAAAACATCTGGTTCATCTTTGGTTTATATAGCTCATCACTGAGTCTCCTCCCAGTGACCACAATTAGGAAAAAAAAACCAATTTATAATTTGACTTCATAGGTATCTGTAAGTAGAAGTACAAAAGTAATACTTCAAAATCACAATTATGAGTAAAAGTAATAATAAGGGCAGCTGCTAATTGAAAACAACTAACTAGCCAGTAGTTACTACATGTATCATGTGAATAAAAATAAGAGGATTTGTCATGTACTTGAGGAGGGCCTGGAATGAAAGCTGGCTTGCACAATTTTCCTACTTACCTATTACCTCCTATGTAAACTTTGCCAACCTCTGTGTAAACATTAAAAGAAAGAACAGGTTGATTGCAGCTTCAAATTGCAGCTGGGTCAGAAGCCCAGAAGGGACTGTGGAATGCAACTGGAAATGGCCTACATGGGTGGTCAGATTGTAGCCCTTCTGACCCAGTCAACGCACTGCTTTTGTTGTTGGTACAGCCATGGCGTAATCTCCCCACTTAGATCAGGGATGTGTCTGCATGTTCACTGAAGAGGTGCTTCTCACATCTAAGCACCAGAAGCTCTAGCCAGCTAAACCAGTAATGATGCTGAGAAGTCCACCCACAATTTCACCTACCCACATTGTACCTAATCATCGTCCAGACCTGTGTCCTTCAGCAAATTTGCACTAAGCTCAGAGAGTCTAAGTACATGCTGGAGGGAAGGCATAAAACTCAAAACAATCTTGAGAAGTTGGAGAAATGGACTGCAAGCATAGGATGAAATGAAAAAGGTTCAACAGCAAGAAAATACAGTTTGGCAGAAGCAAGCACATGTACAGCAATGCCTGACTGCATGGAAAGTGTTTAGAAAAATGGAAAGGAGTACAGCTGGTCACTACAAGCCAAAAACATCCAGAAGCTTTCAGGAGAACTGGCTACCCTGGATTTGGAGAAGGCTGAGGTTCTTAATGACTTCTTTGCCTTGGTGTTCACTGGCAAATGCTCTGACCACACCACCCAAGTCTTGGAAGGCAGACGCAGGGACTGTGAGAATGAAGACCTTGGGCCCACTGTAGGAGAGGATCTGGTTCAAGACCATCTTAAGAACTTGAACGTACACAAGTCCATGGGACCTGGTGAAATCCATCCATGGGTCCTGAAGGAGCTGGCAAATGAAGTTGTGAAGCCACTGTCCATCATATTTGAAAAATCATGGCAGTCAGGTGAAGTTCCCGATGACTGGAAAAAGGGTAATTGTCATGGTTTAAGCCCAGCCTGTCAGTCAGTACCACACAGCCATTCGCTCACTCACCACCCTTCCTCCTCCTGCTCCTGGAGGGATGGGAAGGAGAATCACAGGAATGTAATTCCCATGGGTTGAGATAAGAACAGTCCAGTAACTAAGGTATAACACACACCGCTGCTGCTACCACCAATAATAATAATGATAAGGGAAATAACAAGGGAAGAGAATACAACCACTCACCACTCTCTAACCAATACCCAGCCCAACTGAGCAGTGATCTCACCCTTGCGGGTAACTGCCTCCAGTTTACATCCTGGGCATGACGTGCTGTGGTATGGGATACCTCTTTGGTTAGTTTGGGTCAGGTGTCCTGTCTCTGCTCCCTCCCGGCTTTCCTTCCTCCCTGGCAGAGCATGAGACTCAGAAAGTC
>WYDI02029083.1:0-13335 GCA_009867235.2 Psittacus erithacus | reverse complement strand
GTTACTGGACTGTTCTTATCTCAACCCATGGGAGTTACATTCTTTCGATTCTCCTCCCCATCCCTCTGGGAGTGGGGAGGGGGGGAGGGGAACAAGCAGGCTACATGCTTTTCTAATTTACGACTAAGCTTAAACCACGACATGGTTTTTGTGGGTTTGTGTTTGGTTTTGGGGTGTTTTTTTGTGATTCTTTCCTCCCTGCCTCAAATATTCTAGGGATACTTGGGCTTTCTAATGATGATAGGCAGCTAAAAATCAAGGAAGGACTTACCCTTTCTGTGCCTTTAGGACTTCCTACAAAATACAGAACCTACATCTATCATCCTATTGTGAACTAAGGCCACATAAGGCCCTATTCCATGCGAAAGGTGGGAGGGGAACATAGGTGTACGGCTAGGGCACTGCCCCTGCCATGGCAGATGGGTTTGATCTCCCACTGGGACAGGGAAATGCCCGGTACTCAGTGATTTATGTATTTTTCCCTCTGGTCCCTATCACTGGAAACATTGGACTGTACTATTAGTTTCTACCACAACAGAGGAAGCAAGAGGCTGAAGCCCTCTTTATCCTTCCAGTGTCTCCTTGCAGGGTAACAGGCAAAACTGCCATAACTCTCTGTGAAGACAGCATTAAGTATGGCCTGACTTAGTAATCTTTACCTTTTTCTTACAAGCAAATTTTTGTTATACTGGCCAGAATAATAAAATAGCAAGGGCCAGGAGCTGTGCTAGTGAACAATGACAGAGACTGCAGCTAAAGGAAATAGTTTCTCCCTGGCAGACAGCCACCTGTGTGGCCTGTGCAAAGCCTAGGAAGGCTTAAACAGCTGATAATGGCAGCCAAAAAAATCCCAATGCAGCCACTTGGGTTAGGCTGTAGGGAAATGTCACTGATACTGAGAAAGAAATACCCTCAGCATCACTCCTGCTGTGACTTAGGAGCTCCCATGAATCTTCTGCCCCCAA
Source organism: Psittacus erithacus (assembly GCA_009867235.2). NCBI lineage: Eukaryota > Metazoa > Chordata > Aves > Psittaciformes > Psittacidae > Psittacus > Psittacus erithacus. Next base: position 12,370 of record WYDI02029083.1, on the reverse strand, counting down.
GGTCTGTCCTGAAGATGCCTGTCTTCCATCCTTGTTGTCATTCCAAATGGGTAGGGTGAGGAGAGACCACAGCAGGTTGAGGTTAGTGCCTGTCTGCTTGCCTAGCTGGGGAGCACCAACCTGTTTCATATGGGGGACATGCCTGCATCTCCCACCATACCTGTGGCTGAGGTCTCCAACACCCAAGACACCCTCTTCACTACATGGTTTTTGCAGAGGAACTGCAATACCAAATGAGGACTTCAATAATGAGTAGAAAACCATTTCCTGCCATATTTCTTCTTGCCTGTGAGTGGGGTCAATGTTCGTTGTGTGTATTGTCAGTAGTGTATAGCAGTCACATAACTGTTGCAGTGGATGGGACTGATTCTGCCAGGATGCTCAGTGCTGCAAGGCATTGTTCTGCGGTTTGCCCATTTGTTGGCCACAAGAGGCCCTCATGCATGTATAAATATGCTTTGGGACCTGCTCTGTATGCCTTGTTGACCAAGGCTGTTAGCTATTGCTGTGACAGATATGATAGCTGAAAAGAAAATGAATGAACAGCAGTGGAAAAGTAGCATTATTTCAGAAAAAGATTCATATTGTGCAGTTTGGCAACAGTGAGGAGTTTGACAAACAGGGAGTGTTTTCTCCAAACAGAAAATTCCAGTAAAAGGGAGAACCTGGTTTTACTTGGTGGTTTTTTCCCTTGCCATCTTTGTGTCAGAGCTCATTTGTTTCATTCTGGTTAAAAGAAAAAGCTTTGAAACCAGCAGAAATTATTTACAGTTTAGTTCTTTAGAATAGTAAAATCAATCAAAATATTTTAAAAATAGAAGATAATAACTGGAGGTGCTCATCGAGATTTAGGACTAACTGCAGGCTTGACTGAGGACTCTAAAATTAGCTTTTATTTTATTTTTCATGTAGGCATATGCAAAGCACAACATTATAATTATGAAGCTGAATGGTTGCTGAAAAATAACTTAACTGGATCTTTGTAATAGATTAAAACAGAATATCTTTCCCTGCTGCAAATCTCTTCAGCAATGATCACTGTCTCAGGACTTGTAATTCTTTTTTTGACCCTATGTTTCCACTTCAGATATTTTGCAAGGCGTAAGCCATCTGTGCACTTCTACTTCACTAGGAATACTCTGATTTAAACCAGATGATGGACTAGTTCTACGTTTATTCTTTGTTAGCCAAGTTAAATTTCTCCATGGATTTAAAGTCTGTTGAAAACTGGTATCAGCAAGCAGTGGTCTTAGTGCTGTCCTGAACTGCTGCTTCTCAGTCTTCTTTGAAATCCTTACTGCTTATGTGTAAGAGGTGGAGCTAACTGAGATATGGAATTTGAATGTATTTACCTGCCTTAGGTTTTTCTCCACCTTTTTTTGTGGCTTTCAAACATTTCATTGCTAGAAACCACCAAAGAGTCTCTCCATGGGCAGTATGTTTTGCACCTCATGGCTACCTCAGAAAATCCCAGCTTAGTCAGTGAAATAAAGGACAAAGAAGCTCAACTGGAAGAAACTAGATGCAACCTATGGTTTCCTTTTGGATCTAAGGCATTTCAACATTGCTCCCAAATTGCATTGAAAAAGAAAGTTTTTGTACGTCATAAAAAATAAGAAAAAGTGATTTGTAAGGTAAGTTAGTTTTGTGCAGAACATCCCATAAGGCATCAGAAGCATACTCAAAAGATGGGGTCCCTATTCCAGTTACTCATAATGCTGGGCTGTAATGAAGTCACTTAGCTCTCAGCTCCTCTATGGCAAAACTGAAAATACATTAATAGATCATCTAAATGCGGCATCTGGGCATTTGTTTCAAATGTGCTTGGTCCCCTTCCTCCCCTCTTGCAAAATCGTGGCACTTCTTTATTCAGATTACCTTATTTTGCACAGGTCAATGATGGTGTTATGAGAAGAAAGCAAAAGTTAATTGCTTAAGTAAAACTAGAAGAGTGATTTGCAACATGGTAAACTGCTAGGTATTTGTGTAAGACCCAAATTGGTTTCTTATTTTGCTGGCTTTAAATTAATATTTAATTATACAAATATGTATATAAGCATCTCAGAATGTGTTAAACATTTTCTCCAAATTATATCATTGCCAAATTTCAACTAAAATTTCTGTTACCTCCGAAGCAAGAAATGCTTTTAATTAGAAAGAGAATTAAACCTCTCATTTTGGAGGCGTCAAAGCAAATGTCTTCATTTTGAAGCATTTTTTTTTTCCAGGAGAGTTTCTTCCAGAAACAACCTGATCAAACATTAGCAAAGCTTTTCACTCAATTCAAATACTGGGTTAGGTATTTTTCTTCATAAAAGAAAAAACAAAAAACAATCTGAAAATGTTTTCCCAGCTCAGATAGTTGGAGTGGTCAGAACTTTGTTATCCTCCCATGACCTCCAAGTCCTGGGTGGCTCAGTCTTCTTTTCATTTAGGTCTGAACTTCTTCTAAATAGAAACAACCAAACCTAGGGCTGTTTCCTGAACCATAAAGTACATTAGCCATCAAAGGGAATGGAAACTTTCCTCCATTTACTGAAGAATTAATAAGCAAAGTGCAACAGCAGTTGCAAGTTAAGAGGCAGGAGCGCAACCCTGGTTGCCTGGAAACAGGATGCCTTTGGAAAGCCACACCAGGCTCAGTCTCCTAAGCAGCCTCTTACACAACCTGATGCCCATGCTGTCCCTTTTAAAAACATGACTCTTCTCATTGCTTTTTTAACAAGACTTTCATGAGTTCCAAAATTCATTTAGCCTTTACCACATACATGTATTTCCATGTGAGGATATATCACATGGTATCCACAAATTAGAGGCGGATAAGGGTCCTAAATCCAAACTTTGAAGAAATGAGCCAGCATTCAGATTCATAACTGCTCTTTTTCTTGTACTGCTGATCGAACTGCTCAGGAGTGTTCAAACTTGGGTCAACCTATATCACTAAGAGCAAACAGATTTTGCCAGAAGCCATATATACAAAGTTGGGCTCGGTGTGCTACCTGTCTTCCATCTTTACCAACCTGTTTTAAAGCAATGTGCATAAAATAAGTTACATGTCTGCAGTAAAACTAATATCAAATCCTGACCTGCTATGGAAAACCCAAAATAATAATTTTATTAACATTGCCCATGCGTGTAATTTTGACATGTGCTTTCCATCAACTTCAGCATATAAATAATATCCCCTGCAGTAAAAATACCTTAGGAATTCAGGTGTAATCAAAATATCTAATAAATATGACATTATAATTAAACCGAAGCTGTAAGGGACGGGTTAGTAGAAAGCTCATGAGGTTTTATAAACATTCTGGTCAGCCTGGGGCTGTGACTCTGGGCTGGTCCGGCATCAGCCCCATCCGGACCAGTTACCAGCTCCAGAGGTGCCAAGTTAGCCTACATTATTCTGCCAACTTTCACCCGTGACTTTTTGTAGGCATGCTGAGTTCTGGGGACACAAACCTTCACTTCCCCCAGGCTCCCCCCCCCCATAGTCAAAGAAGAAATCATGTAATTTCTTTGAAATGACACTCTGGGGTAGTCTGACTCAATGGGCAGTTGAGTTTGGGGTGACAGCCTTCAACCAATGTTTGTGCACACTGCAAATGAGAGTGGAAAATGTCTTGCTTGCTGAGTTTTTTGCAGAATATCAATGTTCCCAGCTTCTAAGTTGTGAAAGTAAGTAGATACACTAAAACCAGACTTTGACTGTCAGAATCCCCAGGAATGGGAGGAGTTACTTTGTTCAAAAATGAGTACAAAAAAATAAAGACTACTTTAGAGGGCAGAAGAGGATAGATTCAAGATACCAGGCTTAAGCCTTGCATACTTGCTATTTGATTGTTTGAACCTTTCATTACCACAGTTCCCCCCTGTGTTAAGGTGGTGATAATGCATTTTTCCTGGCACCATTGTGACAGCTACGGCTTTACCAATTGCTTTGATGTCTTTGAAGGAAAAAATACTTGATCTGCCTAAATTTAGACTGACAGAACATTGTGAATCAGGTGCAGCTGTCTTTGACCAGATTCCTGTAGAGCCTTTTATTGCAAAAGGTATGGTTGTTTTATCAAATACAGTTTTCCTGTTTTCATAGCCACCTGAAGCATTGTGATGTCCCCCAAGATGTGACACTTTTACTAAGAATTGTTTGCCCTTGCATAACTCCTGTGTGTGCTGAGAGATAGGAATATTTCATGAGAGTCTTTGTGCCGGGTAATTTTATGAGTTCTTATCAGGTTGCAGAGAAAGAAATGGCAGTAAATTGGATGTCTTACCTTGAAAAGCTTTCAAAAAGAAAACGTGACATGATGAATAGATGCCTGGAGGGTAAGGGTTTTTTTCTTCTCTGGTTGCAGGAACACAGACAGGTCAATATGACAGAGAGTTATGTTAGTATTCATGAACCAACTTTCTCTTTTCCTTTCCCTTGAGAGCTTGCTATAATGGCTGGAGAAACATGCTCCACTATGGTGGCTAAATGGCAGATTGTATCCAGCATCAGAGGTTGGGGGAGTGGTAACAAGTCCTGAATACCAATAAAGCAGCAGCTGATGATTGTTGCAGTTTGCCAGTGGCTGTGAAGTGCCTGACACAGACAGCAAAACCTTCCCTTTTACCTCTTTGTGTGTTTATTACAGAGCATAGAGAATACAATATGGCAACTCAAACAAGCAAACAATTTTCTCATGGGATCAGGTCTTGTGGCATCGGGCCTCGTAGTGAACATAGGAACCCGTCTAATTCTAGCAAAAATATCATAGAACCTTAAAATGGTTCATCTCAAATAAATAAATTAAACTTTGTGTTATCAACCCAAATGAGGAAGGGGAGGTGAGGTGAGAAGGAAATCCCTTGAGTACAGCCAGCTCTCAAAATGATCTATTTGTGTAAAATTTGCATGTTAAAATTGGCAAACATCCAGCTGTTGTTAGATTAAATCTTGTTCCTTATTTTAAAAAGATACTAGGTTAAATGCCTCCATATTATTATTTTTCCTAGCTCTTTTCAGTACTCTGGGCTAATACTCCAGCTGATATAAATCAAGATTATTAGGCATATGAGTATAACAGCAGCTGAGGCCCAAAAGCTTGGTAGGGATGGGTCAATTTATGTTTTACATTTAGTCTTACATTTAGCCTTAAATTTAACTTACGTTCAAGGTTGCTTTTCCCTGTGTTCTTTTTGCTGTGTCTGTAAGTGAAAGCTCTTCCTCAATACCAAAGAAATAAGCATGTCAGGTCTAATGAACAGACTCCTTACCATTTCTGTAGTTCCTTGTATTTGAGGCACTCACAGCAAATTTTGTCCTGCCAGAACTTGGCACGTTATGGCTCACATGCTATTGCTTATGCTTGCTGAGGCCAGCATCCCCAGTCAGTGCTGGCAGTGAGCAGCTACAAAGACAGAATTGATCTCTGCCTCCTTTATGCACTGTCTGTGCCCAAACCAAACCTTCCAGCCTGCAGGAAGGCAAGTCTTGCTGTTTTTAATTGACATATCAGGAAACAGAGGCCAAGAAGAGCCACCTAGCCTGCCTGATCCTGTTTGCAGCCTAACCATGGATATATACCCAACTTCATGAGCAATATTTTTTGCTGCTTTGCTGATGAAATACATTTAGTGACTAGCACAGTCAAAAAAAGAGGCAGATATTCCAAACAACAAGCAGGCTTGTACAAGCTATGGATTAAGCAACTATAGTTTTCTCTTATTTAGATTGAGTACACTTGTAATCTTGAGAGAATTCAGTGTATTCAGGATCTTGTAATCCCTCTGCTGTGTGTGAAGTGCAGAGGGATGGCACAAGAACATCTCTGGACTAGAGCAGCCTTGCCCTTCCTGAGCAGCTCTCCTTACTAAACTGGGGATGGGGATCATATCCTAGCTGACATGTGGGGTACCCTACTGGCCATAAGCATCCTTCAGGCACTATCACTCAAGTTAAATGTGTTATAATGGCACAGATGATTAAAGCTCTTCTGTTAGTTATCATTATTAGGCTGGACAAAGAGAGCAGTGTGAAAAGAGCCTTTGTTGCTCCAAGCCTAAGTATAGTTACTGAAAGTAGACTTGTAAAGTGAAAAACACTCTGCCACCATCTGCTCTGTAATCCCTTCACCCATGTTACAGCTGGAGTTGACACAGAGGAAGATGCCACAGTACACCCAGGGGCTTCCTGTCTTTGAGAAACCAGAGGCAGGGTCCTTCGTAGGGGTACCCTGTATCACAGGGACACCTGCTGGAGCAAAACCTCAGCAACATCTAGAGGAAGTCAGACTATTGCTATGGACCATGATTGTTTTGAAATACAACTAAGCTCTTATCTAATTGCAACTAAGCTCATTATTTTCTTTCCTCAGTTAATTGTACTGCTCTGTGTCTTTGTTAAATTTCCCAGGCATCAGCACATACCAGCAGATGATTAAAAATTCTCTTTGATTTACATGATAACACACATGACTGACCTTGTGCCATACAATAGCACTTGTCAAAATGCTGCTTCTGTAAGAGAATCTCTTGCTCCTGCTGTTCCTGCAAAGAGTCCTGGCTCAGTTCCTAGGGAGGTTTGGACCTGCAGTGTACTCTCTGACCGGAATGTCATGTGGTCCTGACACTACTGCAAAGGCTTGAGAAAAGGAGCCATGTATTTTGCTCAGTCCCATAAGCAGAGCAGCATATTATTCCTTGCATACTGTTATGTCTGGGGACAGTCAGATAAAACTGTTAGGGGCAGCATCCCATTTCCTTCTCTAGTCCCCAGGCAATAAGTCCCCTTAGAAGCAAATGGAAGGGACAGACCCTGTGTCTGAGGTCTGACAACAAGCCCAGTGCCTATCATACAGAGTGAGGGACACTCCCTTGTGTGGTAGGCATTTCTTTGTGCCGTGGAGCTATAGGGGTAATAGTTGTTAGTACTGGCTTTCAGAGATTTACTGCTTAAGCATTTAGGAATGGCAAGTCAATAACTTTAAATCACGTGTCTTATAAGGATATTTCATTCTGAATTCTAAAGTGTCGTGATAGTACCCTTAGGAGCAGTATCATTTGGGATTGCTAAGCGCATAAAGTAAGGGGTTTTTTTAAAAATCATATCCACTAAGCAAAGACCTTTAAATCACCCTCCTGCAGCTGTGGTAGTGTATTGGTGATAGTGCAACTGATGATACCAAGTCATTTTTTCTCAAGGCCTCTAATGAATGGTAGGGCAACAAACAAAAGTCATCAAGTTTTCAGTTCTTTCCATACAGGTTAGTTTGCTAATCACCAGAAAATTCACATTCCTACCAACTCCAGTAATTTCTGATTGATTAAAGAGCAGAGATCTCTAAGGTACTTGAATTTAAGGTCCCAGACATTACTTCTGCATTTTTCTGTAGTACACGCATTCTGTAACAATATGTAAGTATTCACATATGCAGATTATCTAAGTATTTAAATACAGTGTTGTCTGCTTTTGTGACAGGGATAGATAATACATCCATCCCATAATCCTGTAGCATTTGTAATCACAACCATAGGTAACACAAGCAGTTTCACATCTCTTTCAAAACTGGCTTTCAAGTGGGATGGGATAGGATAGGATAATTTCAGTTGGAAGAGACCAGCAGTGATCATCTAGTCTGACTGCCTGACCAATCTGGTGCTGACCTAAAGTTAAAGCATGTTATTAAGGGAATTGTCCAAACACCTCTTAAACACTGGCAGACTTGCAGCATCAACTACTTCTGCAGGAAGTCTTTCCATCTTGGTAAAGAAATGCTTCCTAATGTCCAGTATTGGACAGCTTTGAACCATTCCCTCATGTCCTATCACTGGATCCCAGGGAGAAGAGATCAGCACGTCCTTTTCCACTTCCCTTCCTCAGGAAGCTGTAGAGGTCAATTAGGTTCCTATCACCCTCCTTTTCTGCAAATTAGATGAGGCTGCTTAGCTGCTTCTTATAGGACATGCCTTCAAGCACTTTCACCAGCTTTGTTGCCCTCCTCTGGATGCAGTCAAGAACCTTCACATCCTTCTTAAAGTACGGGGCCCAGAATTGCATACAGTATTCAAGGCAAGGCACACCAACACCAAATACAGTGGGATAATCACCTTTTTTGACTAGCTGGTTATGCTATGCCTGATGAGCCCCAGGATGTGGTTTGCCCTCTCAGCTGCCAGGGCACACTTCTGACTCATTCTGAGCCTACTGTTGAACAGCACCCACAGATACCTTCTGCAGGGCTGCTTTCCAGCCACTCCTCTCCCAGTTTATACTTCTGCCTGGTGTTACAGCATCCTAGATGCAGAATTTGGCATTTTGACTTGTTAAATTTCATCTAATTAATCATAACCCAATGCTCTAGTCTATCTAGATCCCTCTTCAAGACATCTTGAAACTACTAATGCAGCATTTTCAAAAACAAGCATGAGATTCTGCAAACAAATTCTCATAATGCCTCTACCAAGAAAATATAGTCAAGATATAATGTCTCATGCTGTGATGCAGGAGTTAGAAATATGGGGCTTGTGGTCATAGGAATTCCTTAAGGAGAATGGCATTGTCAAGGTCAGGTTTTAGTCTCAGTGGAGAAAGTTGATGTGCCCAGGAAAAGACAAAGACATGTGCTGACCGCTGAAGGGGAATTTGGTAAAACTCCACTTCTGCTCTTCTGTTCCAGTAAAACTGCAAGGCTGGTAGCTGAGAATAATGATCATAATTCTGTGACAAGAAAGGGGTGTTAGATACATGCCTATTAATGCACATGTATAAAATGGGGGTAAAATCCAGCATGTATTAACTATTGTGAGGTCTCTGTTCTCTTCCTGTAGTATTCTTCATCCATACTGCAGATCAAGGGTAAGGAGGTCCTTTATACCATTGAGTTCTGCAGATGCGGCTTCTCAGTGTTCAGGTTATGACTACCAATCATTATAACTTAGATTAGCTCTCAAGTCCATGCAAAGACAAATCTGTCCCGTCGTCTTCTTTGTCACCACCAGACAGAAGTTTCACTTGCTTTGATATGTCATTCTGGATGTTTGTTTCAAGCTTTTGTAAAGCAGCATGTCTCACAGAAAATGATGGGTGATGCAATTTTATTGTACAGGCACTATATGATGCTGAACTGGAATTCTAGAAAAAAATATTTTGCATACTACTTTCTCAGTACTCTCAGAATCAAAATAGGTGAAACTGGAGCCTGTGATGCACTAATATTTGGTGCTGAAGTAGTATACCTATTTATTATTTACATATTCAGTACAGGAACTTGCCTTTAGCACTGTCGCTAAATACAGAACCCAAAGTCATAATTACAAGCAGGTAACCAAGCAGAAGAGCTCAGTGCTATAGCTAGCTCACTAAGCATAACCTTAGGTCTGTAACTGGCAAAATTCCAATGTTTTTGCAAATAAGCAGATTTGAGTAGTATAGAGGCTGCAGAGCTCAGAATTAGCATCAGTTCATTGGCTTGTGGCTCTCCTGATACAGCAGCAACATTAACAGTATCCGCAGCTACATGCACAGTGAATCTAGGGCTATTTCTGTTGACACTCATAACAGGAACCTCTGGCACAAGTAATTTCACATACCTACTGCTCATTTGAAGCGCTAGGACATACTCTCATAAAATGCCCAATTTCATGCAGTGTTTGCACTGGATAGCTCTTGCAGGACATCCAGCATAATTTCCAATATACCATGTGCAGACACAATGGTAGCAGAGTTTTCCCTGTCTATTTGGAGTGTGCTGAGCATGTACCTGCAGTATTGTAATTTTCCATAGGCTGCACTTTAAACCCCCATCTGGAACAGCTGCACAGTTTGAACAGTGCTTGCTAAACCCTGACTTAGCATTTTCACTTCTGCCATTGCTGACTCAGTTCACTAGCAATGGTTCTAGCCTCTGTAGAGACAAGTCTGATTCAAGCAGTAAACCCTTTCTAACGTGAGGGGTAATTGTTTTCTCTGAAAGCTAATCTCAGATGATTTTTGTCTGCCATGTTTCTAGACCCACATATAGCAATCAGTTCTCATGAACCTACAGTCATGTTGTGCTTGTTTCTCATAGTCCCTTTCCAAGCTGGCAAAATTCATGGTGTTCATCTACAGCAGTTGCTTCAGGTACACACAGACATCATTATTCCAAGAGTACAATATCATATTTATCATCAGCTTGGGAAAGTGTATATAGTATGCACTTACCTTTGGCTCCAATTCAGTGTGCGCTTCCTCAGGAATGTCCCTGACACTAATTGTGAACATACAGTATCCAGACATGTTTGGTCAAGGTTAATAGTCTCAATCACATTTTGCAGGGGTGCAGTGGGTTTACTAGGGACTGTAGGAAAGAACAAAGGGGAAGTGGAATCCATAAGAATTTTAGTCAGGCACAAAAGAGCAGCAGAAGTAAAGGCTAAGCATGTCTGTGGTCAGCAGTAATATATGCAAATGCACATGGAAAAAATCCTTCTATAAGAAAGTCAGGGTCGGTGATATATTTCTTTATCTCATAAAAGCTTAGTGGAGAAAATGCTACACTTCACCAACCTGTTGGTAGGAAATTTTACTCTAAGCACAGAGAAGCTGAAAATCCATTGAAGTGACCCAAAGCTGTTCTTGAGAGGAGGGATAATGGCAGTCTATTCTTTGAACTTTGTATGACTTGGTTCGTGGTGGCTTTGGCCAGAGAAAGTGCATGGTTGGGAACAGGAGCAGATCGGTATCACCCTTCTCCAGGCTATAGGAAGTAACATTAGTTTCTGTGAGATGAGCTAGCTCTCAATTACTGAGTGAGGCCAGCCTTGCTGAGATGGAGCCCCTGAGCCCTCTGTCTGCAGAGAAGTGCTTTTACTGATGGTACAAAAAAGATGTCCAGATGCTCTTCTTGTTTTGCATTTTTAAGCTGCTGCCAAACCAACTGAGAAGCCATATAGTACAGATGAGGCAAGTCACCTTGTGTATAAATTTGTGTGTAATTCATAGCCTGTGCATTCATTTTCGAGCAAACTTTCTTTTAAAGGTCAGACCAGAAACTGGGAAGGCATTTCGTCTCTCTGAGGGATAAAATGCAGCCTCATCTCAGTTATGGCACCCAGTTGCTTACACAGAGTGTTAGGCTGGATCCTATTGAAAAAGAAATGTTCAGCAGGAGAGAGTTTAAAAGTAATTAGTAACAGGGGAAGTAAAAAAGGTAACTTTAGTACAAGTAGAAAGTAGTGCATAATAATGATTAGCTGCAGAGAGAATATGTAAGTGGAGAAAAGAACAGTTAATTTATCAAGATAAACAGTAAGATAGTTAAAATTAAGGGAAATAGAGGAAAAGATAATTAAAATCCAGTATCATTAAATGCAAAGCCACGCTGTGAGGTAGCTAGATATTTATTCTTTAATAGAGCCCAACTGAGCAATTGAGGGAATGCAAGGTATTGGTAAAGAGCTCCTAAAAGAACAGTGAAGCATCAGTGTAAAAGGTATCCCTTAGGACACATTTCTCCCACCTATAAACAAAATTGTTTTGCTTCTGTTTTGCCATCAGCGTAAAAATTGCAGTATGACTGTATTTGTCTGCATTTTTGTAACCTTTAACAGGTCACAAATTGAGGATAAGAATGTCATGGTGTTGTAAGTCAGGGGTAAGGAATTTTTAGTGTAGTCAGACTGGTGTGAAATGCATACTGGTCTACAATAGAAGTGATATATAAATGAGGTATAGAAAAGCAACGAATGTTACAGTGCTACAAGAAGGCAAGCAAAGAAGCTGAGAAATAGACAGGACATGAAAAATGAAACCAGGTCCTCTCACATATTACTATTTAATAGAATTAGACTACTTCGGTTCCATGGGAAATAGCCCTAGAGGGCAGGGCAGCCAAGACTGTTGGTTGATATTCAAGGATCACCTGCTACAAGCTCAGGAGTGTTGCATCCCCACTAGAAGGAAGTGCAGCAGGAGAGCCAGGAGACCTCCTTGGATGGATAAGGAGCTGCTGAGGAAAATTCGAAGGAAGAAAGAGGTTTATAAAAGGTGCAAGCAAGGACAGGCGGCCTGGGAAGAATACAGAGATGTTGTCTGGGAAGCTAGGGACCAGGTTAGGAAAGCTAAGGCACAGTTAGAATTAAAATTGGCTAGGGATGTTAAAGGTAACAGGAAGGGATTCTGTAGGTACATTGTAAATAAAACATAGACTAGGGACAATGTGGGCCCTCTTCGGAACCTATTGGGAGAACTGACTACCCTGGATCTGGAGAAGGCTGAGGTTCTTAACGACTTCTTTGCCTCGGTCTTCACTGGCAAATGCTCTGGCCATACCACCCAAGTCTTGGAAGGCAGATGCAGGGACTATGAGAATGAAGACCTTGGGCCCACTGTAGGAGAGGATCTGGT
>WYDI02029082.1:0-12000 GCA_009867235.2 Psittacus erithacus | reverse complement strand
CCCATCCCTGGCAGTGTTCAAGGCCAGGTTGGCCACAGGGGCTTGGAGCAAGCTGCTCCAGTGGAAGGTGTCCCTGCTGAATGGAGCTGAATGAGCTTTAAGGTCCCTTCCAGTCCAATCCATTCTGATCCCCCCTGCTCCAAACGCAGGCTTTGTCTGCCATCAATCACACGGGGAGAAAGAAAAAGCTGAAGGTCCAGCTGATGCTGTGGCTTGAGAGCAACAGCCACCATTACAGAGCATCCCCGTGCAGCCTGACTTTTCCCTTCCCTTCTCTTCCAACCTGTGTTCAATAACATACCCACGTCCCTGCTGGCCTGCAATTAGTGCACTTTGCCCCCTGGTTATTACAATGCCATGCACTGTGCTGGCTTAATGATTTACTCTTTCATCTGCTCTTATCACCTCCCAATGGCGCTGGTTTCTTCTTGGTTCGTAGCTCATGCATCCAACCACCCAGGGAAGTGTTTGGAGCAACAGGGAGAATGGAGAGGAGCTCAACTAAGCTTTCACCTGCTTTTGCCCTACCGTGGCAGCCACGTATAATCTCTTTCCACCTAAACCCTGGAGCCTTTGAGTTTTCCAAAGGTCACATTGGCTTTTTCGGAAGGGTTTTATTAGAGTAGCGATAATGTCAGGGCATCACTTCTCCCCAGCCTGGAAATCACAGTTTAAAGTTCACCACTGGAAACAGCTCCTGCTGTTAACTCTGCCCTTCAGCCCCTGCAGATGAGGCAATTCAGGCTCATCAGGGGTGGTTTGCTCACCATGGGACCTGCTGCCTGGCTCTGGGGTGACGCTGACTCAGTGGAGAAGGGAAGAGTCTTGACTTGCAACAAAGACAAAGGCTGAGGTGGGGAATGCCACCGAGGTGTGGAGCTGGGAATAAGGAAGCTATTCCCAACCTTCTAGATGTGGTTTGGGTCTGCTTATAACCGCACAGCCTCGATACTCTCCCTGGGAAGCTGAATGGAGAAGACAGCATGGAGAGGAGATAACTATGTCTCTGTGAGCAGAAAGATGGGAGAGGAGACGCCGAGGAGATGTCAGGAGAGGCATTGCCTCCTGTTGCCACTGCCTCACTCCATTACCAGCACCGTCTTCCTTGTCTGCAGAGGCACTTGTCATCATAGCAGCACTTCCATTAGCTCCCGGGGGAGCTGGATCCCTGATGCATTAATGTCAGGCTAAAACCCCTCTCTGAACCATTTCTTCCCATTACCATCATTTTTCCTTCTATCACTGCCTCCATCTGCACCGGGGAGTGTTCACATTGACATTGAGCAATCACGGTCCTCATTGCTAACCCTCGAGAGCCCGACCACGTCTGCAAAAACAGGAAAGCAGCTTGTCTGCCTCTAAAGGGTCCCCAGGGGTTTTAGACCTGGGTTAAAAACTATCAGTCATCACCATTGGAACCCATTAGGCTCAATGGCTGGGGGATATCTGGAGGACCACCAGGTCCCGACGCCTGAGATAGATGGAGCTAACCCAAAAAGAAAGGCCATGGGATAAGTTCAGCCTGGGAATAGAGCCTCAAATTTGGGATGCTGGATCTGAGGGCTATTTAATAGACACAATGGGCCCACCAGAAAAGAGACCAAAAAGCTGGTGATGGAAAGGTTGTATTGCTCTCTGCCTGCTACTGCTCTTCTTGACCCTGCCTCATTTATCCCTCTGTTTTATAAGTCCCTGCTTTGGGCTCTCCATCCTTACCCATGCGCTGAGCCTCCCCATCAAGGAAGCAGCAAAAAGCAGCTCTGAGTTACAGCCCAGCAGGGAAAGCTGAGAAATAAAACAAATTGCCCAAAGCCATCTCAATTACAGGAGCTCGGAGCGGGCACTTTGTCACCCTTTGGCTTCTCTTTAAGACCTGCATTTATTGGTGGTTTTAAGGCAATGAGGTCTGACTAAAACCGATCTGGTTTGGGAAATGAGCATTACCATCTTTAGAGCCGTTTCTCTTTGCCTCTGTGTGGTGCTTGAGAGATTAAAGGGCCTTCTAGAGGTGGTGGGTGCCATGGGACTCAGCAAGCCAAGCTCCATGATGTGCGGTGATGGAATAGCCCTGACTCCTCCAACCCCTATTACCTCACAAGTCCCGACATGAGACAGTGACTCAAAACTGGCATTACCATCACCAGCAATGCAGCAGAAATGGGTATTGTTTGAGTTCTCAGCCTAAAACTGCATTCGCAATCCAAAGCGCTCCTCCCAAATGCCTTCTCCATCCCTCAAGGAAAACTGCCCAGGACAAGGGACTGAAGAAACCATTTCCATTGCGATGCATCCCAGATACATCCAGTTCTTCCCCTTCAACACATCAGGCTAAGCCTGCGGAGTACCGCAGCTACCCCTGGGTTTAATAGGTAGCTGTGGCTGCCAGACATAAATCACTGCAAGCACCCCGTGCCTCGCTGCCTGCACCCAGCGCTGCACAAGTGAGATGTTATTACCTGTTGTAACAACAATTAGGAGGTAGGAAGGAGGAAAAAGCCTTTCCCTGCAGCACCCTGGGACTGTTCATTTTGGGGCATTAAATGAGACCTTCCTGAGCAGTTCTGCAGGGAGGGAGTTTCTGGTTGGGTGCCCGCAGCAGGGATTTGAGTTTAGCTTTTAGGCAGAGCTTTTGCATGGGATTTGGTTGGGAGTGCCAAGGGCTGGGAGGGTTTAGGGGCCGCTGCTTGGCCCCACTCTCCCCTCTGCCTGCCTTTAAGCCCCACAGTGTTTGTTTTTCCACTTCCTCCTTGGCAATGCTGCTGCACGTTCGCGGGGCTGCCCCATCGCGTCCCACCGCCTTAGGGGACAGCAGCAAACCCCTCTGTGCCCCATCCTATGGGGACCCCAGGGCACTGGGACACCCCATTGTGGTGGGTCCAGGAGAAGAGAGCCCGCTGCCCCACAACCCCCACAGTTTGCTTTCCCATGGGGATGGGTGCAGGATCACCCACCCCAACCCCTCTCCTTCTTCTCTATGGGGACAGGATGCAGAGTTTTGGGGTCCCCCATCCTTACCCACCCAAAGAGCAGGCGGGAGGGTCCCCTCCTTTCCCAGCTATAGGGGGTGATTCCCATGCCTCGAGGTGACTTTCTCCCCACCTCCCCAGCCCCTTCCCAACACAAAACCCCCTCCCCACACCAGTCCTGGCCAATGGAGCCTTACCTGTGCCGGTGATCCGGCTGCAGCACCTGCGCCCAGGTAAGCTGTGCTCCTCCCCTGCCTGCAAGACCTGCCTCCTCCCTGCCCGCCCTGGGTGCTCCCAGCCTCACAAACCCCACACCGATGGGAAGGGTCACCCCAGACACATCAATAATCCACACCCCTGGGCACACCGGGTGCTTCGATTTGCAGTTTTCTGCCCCAAAACTCACCCCTGACTCTGACCTTGGCAGCCTCGAGGCTTTTGCCCCCTCAAAGATCATTATTTTCTCACATCTCATTGCAATGATTCATTCTCTTTCTATCGACTGCCCCATCACCCACCTGTATGGGGCATCATCCCCACCCCAGGTCCCCACATCCCTCGGCACATCCCCAGCCACAAAACACTACAAAACAGATCCATTTCCCCAAAGCACTTCATCTTCTGTGCTCCCATGGTCACGATGGATGCAATGGATGCTCCTCCGAGGATCCCCTGCTCATCACCCATATTCCAACCAGGAATTCTCAGAGCAGATCCCTTATAAAATGTAGTTTATTCCTAAGAATACTTCCCACTTCCATCTCCAGCCCTGCAAGTGCTTTACGATGTTCAATAATTAACCCCTAATTGTCCCCTTGGGACAGAGGTAAGCGTTATTATGGCTCTTAGTAAGAGAAGCACTGACAGAGCCCTCTGTGCAATAGCCCTGGCTTGAACTCACTCTCACAGAGGAACTTACTTACACCCCTTAGGACAAATACACCTGCAGCAGGGAATGTGTAGTGAGGAAACTGAATGTAGATGTTCCGCATGTATTCACCCTGGTTTATAAATGACCCCATGGGCAGAAGCGCTGATTGGCAATCTTTCCTTGCTATTATTATTTTGATGTATTAAGCTCAAAGCTATTCCCCTGCCTTGTTCTGTTTAAACAGGTGACTCCTCGTAAAGTTATCCATTAACACATCCTTTCCTAGAGATGGAAAGGAAGAAGCATCCCAGAGGCACCCTCTCGCCATTGATTTTATCAGCGGTGGGGCTGGATACCCAAACCAGGTGTGTTTATTCAGGTGGGGTGATTCAAATATTCCAGAGGAAAAGCCAAGCTGCAGGCATCCCTTTCCTCTAGTTAGGCAGCTCTTCCATTCAATTGATTCATGACAGTCCTGGGAGCCTGTTGCTGTTTTAACCTGCGTCCCATAAGCCCTGGAATGCATTGGAATAAATCAAGGTGCTTACATCCGAGGCGTTACCCACAAAACACACTATAGCTGAAGCTGGAAAAACACCAACGCAAATGAAACACCAAAACCACCCCCCTGAAATCTCAGCCATTACTTATGGGACCTGGGACACAAATCCCGCAGCTCCTCTCGCCTGGAAAGGTTGAGGGTTTCAGCCAAAACCTGTGCTTTTTGGTTAAACCTGGCTCTGAAATGGGAGTTTGCTGCCACCGAGCGCTCAGCTCTTGGGGTTTGCTTTGCTACCAGGAAACCTGCACCATCAAATATTTGCAGAACCCAATCGCAGGGTGTGTGTATGTGTGAAGGGGGGGGCACGGATCTTACTATAAGGAAACAAATAAACTCTTTACGTATATTCATTGTAGTAAAGGCCATCCCTGAGCTGGGGGTAAACAGAATCCAGCCTCAGCAAAAGGTCTCACTTCCCACGCTCCAGAGCAGCCATTTCCCTCATTGGGAGTAACACACCAATAACCAAAGCAGTCTCTATCGCTACATCGTCACTCGAGCTCAGCAACTTTAAGCCCTTGCAATTGCTTAA
Organism: Psittacus erithacus; assembly: GCA_009867235.2. Classification (NCBI taxonomy): domain Eukaryota; kingdom Metazoa; phylum Chordata; class Aves; order Psittaciformes; family Psittacidae; genus Psittacus; species Psittacus erithacus. The sequence continues at coordinate 7,069 of WYDI02029082.1, read as the reverse complement.
ACAGCTTGGAAATCAGATGTAAAGCCTATAACTCACCTAACCTGTGTCCAGGGTTTGGTCTCTCATCAGCCACAGGCACTGGGCTACCCTTGGAGATGAGTCACCACGCTGCTCTGCACACCCAGCCAAAACAACCAACATAGGGCTCAAGTCCTGCTCATCACCTTTTCTATGTCTTATTGCACCAAATCAGTCCTGGGAAAACCCCACAATTCCTGTTTCTAGGAATTTTGAGGCCTCAAAAAGTTGTTGTGTGTCCAATCCGTCTCTATTTCCCACCTCTTGGCTTCTATTTTCTCCCTGCCTATCCCATGCAGAATTGCAGCCCCTAAACCTGCCCATAGGACCTCTGACAGCAAACAGCAGCCTGCAGCGTCCTCACACTGACATGCCAATGCAGTGAGCAAGAAAACAGGAGTTTGCTGCTCTGGGAAACATCTCAGGATGCCCTCTGGAAAGAGAGTATGTTCTTTGGTACCTGCAGTCTCCAAGGATGCAGCATTAGATACAGGCTGGAGGATGCAGGAGGATGAAGGGTGAACATGATTGGGAATTGCTCTGATTTAATTGCTCAGAGAAATGGGAGGAGTGATGGAATGTCAGAGGCAGGAAATCAGTTCCCTTGTTTTCATGTGCTGGCAGGGAGGATGGCTGAAAGAGCCATGAGCTGTGCAGGTTGCCTGCAACTGCAGAGCTGCCTGGCACACTCACCCAGACACAGAGATTTATATGGTCCCTCACTGGGGTATCAATGTGCTTTCCAGCCAAGACAATGAATTACACCTCGTTTTCCTTTCCCCCCATCCTGCATCCATGCATGGGAGGGTATGTAACCTGTCTAGATAAGTGGGTGCTCAACGTAGCACCCACCACAGGCAATATATCTGTGGGAATATGGTTGCATGCCTTATCCTCCCATAGATACAACAGCTCTGTCCCATCATCCCTCCTGGTACCCAGGCAAAGATCCCTTCAAAGCATCCTCCCATTGGCCGAGCCCTTACCTGTCGTATGCAACCCAGATTTGCAGTGATGATGAAGTACCTCGCAGCAGGGGAAGAGGCAGAGATCTGCAGCTACCCCCAAGCTACCCCCAGCACCATTTACTCCTCCTTGTGAGCAGCTTTATTCCCCAAACAGGGCTCAAAGGGGAGTGAAAAGAGCCCCAAGAAGGCACGAACTGGGAATTAGCAAAGGAGATGGAGAAGAACTCATTGAACTCTGCTCAAAACGTGGCCTTATCCTTGCAAACACCCTGTTCCCTTGCAAAGACGTCAAGGAATGAGGTTTCCAGATGGCAAAATGAGGAGATGAATCAATCTGATACAGCACATCTGCAGCTGCACAGAGCAAGCAGCATCCGTGCACAGCTGGACCAAAAAGGGATCCCTCTGAGGCAGAGCTTGGCAAAGAAAGGCAGCACAAGTGAAGAAACCACCCCGAAGGTTTCTATTACAGCCCCCCCTGAACAGATTGAGACCTTGTCTGGGTGGAAACAGGCGAGAGGGAACTGGAATCAAATGAAAGCAGAGAGAGTTTGGCCACGATGTGATTGGAACTGCATCAGTCCCAGCTGGATGCCAGCCCTGCAGCGTGCTTGGGCAAGGGAATAGCATTACTAAGGGGCAGAAGATCACTAGAAAGAAAATAGTGTAGCCAGGTAAAGGCAATGTGAGAGACAGCAGAGGCAGAGAGCAAGAAAACAGTGAAGAGCAGCAGAAAGGGAGATACAGGGAGAGGTGATGGAGAGGGTAAAGGTTGAAGTGACTGTACCCGAAAATGAGCACAAAGTGGGCAAAACTCCATGGAAATTGTAACGGGGGCAAGCAGGGTGGAAACAGAACTTACAGCTGATGCAGGAGCAAGGAAAGCAGGTTGGGAATGATGCCATGAAACCGGCTCCATCCTGCATGGGAGAGGCGCTGACCCTGCCCGGCGCAGGCAGGGGAGGTACAGTTCAATAAATGGCCATTTTTGTCCCCAGAACCAGGTGCAGGCAGAGGGAAAACAGGGTAAAACACTAAAAAGCACCCCAGAGATCTGGTTTGGGGCTTTCCCCCCACCCCCTTTCAAGCTGCCATTGAGCAATGAGTGGAGCAAGGGCGCATCTCAGTGGCAGAGGGAGGAATCACCTCCTTCCACCTGGGCCTGCTCTTGCTGTTCATACCCATGTCACCCATTAAAACAAGTGGGCTTTATTTGGGATAAAGAGCAATTACTCGTCGATCTTCAGCACCTGGAGCTGGAAGAAATGCCTGCAGATGGTGCTGAGGTTATCCGGGACATGGAATTGTGAGGAACCAGCAGCATCAGACGTGGAAGGCAGTTCCATCTGAAAAGAGGGAAAATAAGCTCATCATCTTGACATGTTAACACCGAGCTCTCTGCTGGTTCAATTGGGTTTGGGAAGTGGTGGTGTTAATACTGATGGTTATTTTTCCTCCTTCCCATATTTCTCACCCTTACAGTCTGTGCCTGCTGTTCTCCTCCCCAGCACCCCAGCTCCAACCCTCCTTCCTAAGCTGACATTTACCATTTCCGCTACTTTTCAGCATCCCAATCAATCCTAAAATCCATCAAAAACCGATGGGGAGAGGAGCAGTTCAAACCCTGATATTTACCCACCTTTAGCAATGGAAATACAGCCCTGATGCGCAACAAACCTGCATCTCCCCAAGCCTGGGGCTGGTGAAGCATTTCAGCCTGCCTTGTAAACCCATGCCTATGAAGAAGAAAGCTTTGTGAGGGCTGTGGGGAGTGGGTTCTGGGTTTTCAGGGAGCAGCCTTCACACCGGAGAGCTTACACAAGGAATTTGTGTGGTTAAAGGGGAGAAGAGGCAGGAACTGGGGTCGGGGTCCTTATGGATGCAGGGGCAAGGGTTGCAGGATGCTTGGGGAGCAGCCGTCACACGGTGGGGCTGGATGCGTGTGCGGAAACGAAGCCTTGGCTAATTTGGGAACACTAGGTGGTGCTGAGGGCTCGCAGAAAGGCTCCGAGGCTGCCACAGAGGGATGCTCAGGGATGCAGGCCTAGGAGGACCAAGCCCCACGCTGCTGGTGAGAAGCTCCTTGTGCTGCTCTGCCACGGCCCTCTCCCTGTTAAAGGCACTGGTTTTATCAAGGACAGCTCTAAAGTGGTCCCTCCCCATCCTTTCCTAGGGTTGCACCACACATCACATCCCTATTTGACAGATGGGGAAACTGAGGCACAATGTGAGGTATTCCATCCCCTCCCACTGTCCCGACCCACCTGGCATCATCCCGTGAGGAGGCACCATTGCCTTTGGGGGAGTCCTAAACCATCAAATCCCAGATTGGTTCAGGTGGAAGGGACCTTAAAGCTCTCCCAGCTCCAACCCCTGCCACTTGCAGGGACACCTTCCACTAGAGCAGCTTGCTCCAAGCCAAGTGTCCAACCTGGCCTTGAACACTCCTTGAAGGGCTTCAAACCCACCCTTAGAGCAGGACCGCAGCAAAGTGCCTGCTTTTCAGCCTCTCATCCCCTCGGTGCTGCAGCATTCACACACAAAGAGGAGTTTTCCTTGTGAGAAACAAGGGTTGAAAGCACCGCAGGGCTGCCCCCATCCCCAGCCCCCTTTGCCCATCACTTCCCATTCCTCCCCGGGCTCCGGTTACACGTCGGGTCCATGAGCAGCATCTAAAATAATGGAGCAGTTGTCACCGTTGGGCAAGGGGAGGGAGGGGGGGCTATTTTAAAACACCCAGCTTAGCCCAAAGGGCCGAGGGGATTGTGGCAGGGCCCAGCTGTCCCCGCGGGTGCTTCAAAGTCCCAGGCAGGATGCCTCGGCTGGGAAAGGGAGCCAGGCTGCCCGGGGACGAGCTAATGGTGTTTTGACGTGATGCTTCAAGAGGGAGATGGAGGGAGCAGCTGGAAGGGACCTGGGGGTGGTGGAAGGAGAATGGAAAGGGAGAAAAGGGAGGTGGGGAGAGGGATGCAGATGTGGCAAGGTTGCACATCCCTTTGACGTTAGGAATTGGGGAGGGGGGGGGAAGCCAAAGCAGAGGGATGCTGCAAGGCCCAGGCACAGAGACATGAGCCCAAAGGGAAGCACATCGCACCAGGCTATTTCTTCTTGTCTTCTATCACTTCTGACAGCGATGTGGCTGGTATCTGCTCCCGCTGGGACAAAACCTGCAGTCTGAAGGAAAAGGGAAGCACTAACGTCTCATAACATATGTAATATGCCTCATCCCTGGCAGTGCTCAAGGCCAGGTTGGACACAGGGCCTTGGAGCAAGCTGCTCTAGTGGAAGGCGTCCCTGCCCGTGGCAGGGGTTGGAGCTGTATGAGCTTTAAGCTCCTTTCCAACCCAAACCATTCCATGATTCTATGACAATCCCACAGGACTACCAAGCTTTGGCCATACCTTGGTCATCAAGGCAGGGCTTCCCCATAGCTGCCGGACAAAAGCCAATACTTTTTATGCTGCCTGTAATGTAAGAGCTGATGCCAGCCCTAAGCAGAACCCAACCTGTTATTCCCTTTGCATGAGGCTGGATGTCTGAGAGAAGACAAGGATGCTGCCTTCATCTTGGCTCTGTCAGCATGCGAGCAGGATTGGCCTCCCTCCTGATGGTCCCCTATTGCTGATTCTGCTGAAAAGGGGATGCTTCTCTCTTCCAGACTCAGCATCCAGCCCCCTGCTTTGTTTTGCTTCAGTTCTCTGTGAGCCGCTAAAGCCCATTGCCTTGCACGCTTCCCACATTTAGCTTGCCAGAGATTCCCTGCAGCATATCCACCCCAGGGACCTCCCATGGCACTACATGGCCTCCCTGCCTTGGCCATCAGGATGAATTTATCCCCAAAGTCAATCACCCCAGGAGATGAGCAGCCCAATATACAACAGGCTCACTTGTCCATGTGCTTGCTCCTCCCCTCCCTTTCCCAGGGTACTAGTCACACCTGAACTTTGATTTATTTGGGGGGAAAACCATACCCAGGATGCTGATGAGTTGGGTATTGCCATTGCTTACAGCTCTCACTCATGGCTCACCTGATGCCTGTGTAAGACAGGGGTTACACACAAGGACGAGCCTGCTCCTCCATAGTGACATGATGAAGGACGGTGTGATTAGGAACGTGGAATGTCATCACACCCTCTTGCAGTGCAGACACCATCCATCTCACACCTCAGCTCCATCAGCAGTACCCAGAGGGGCCAAGCCATGCATGGGCACATACATAGGAATCTTTCAGCTAGGAATGACTTCCTAAAACCCATCTCTCCTCCTTCCATGAATAATCAACTATTTGACGCCTCATGTGAAGACCATCAAGGGTTTTTCACATGTCCTATGCCACAGAGGCAGCCGGATAAACATGATGTGTTTTGACTGAATTGGCAAACTGACATGGTGCCAGGGCAAACCCTTTAGGAATTGCATGGCCCAAGCAAGGTGAACCCGGAGCGATTCCCAGCGCCAGGCAAGAGCCGTCTTTCAGCAGCTGCCAGCCATCTATTAGATGGGTTGGAACACTCCAGCCCAAGCCGAGCCGGGGGGATGGAGGCAGACAAATGTGGACAAACCCCCCGAATTGTGTTAATTACGAGCCATTGGTGTGACACGAAGCTGCCCCGGTCCATCATCTCATCCCCCGCGCCGCGGGGCTCCGGCTTTCATGCCGAGGTCCCACCGGGCCCCGTGGTTCTCCCCATTGCCATAGGGCTGGCAGCTGCAGCTGGTTGCTCCCGAAACCATTTCGGCAGCATTTGTCACAACGGCTTCTGCTTAATCTCGCCTTCATTTGTAATTGCTTTCTCGCCCGACACCGGAGCCTCCCAACCCATCCCATCCCCAACGGGGGTGGCACGGAGACATGAAAAGGGATGGAGTGGAGACCGTCTTGGGAGGAGGCCGGTGGGCTTCAAACGGGCTGGGGCTCCTCCGAAGGCGATTGAAGTGGACCGAGGGATGGAGCCGGAGCCTTTGAGGCAGCCCCATCAGCTCGGGCAGGAATGATGAACACATAGTTCATCTGGGGAGCCAACAGCTGTAGGGAACAGGCGATTTCCAGAGGATTAGGGGAGAGCTGTGAAAGGGAGCTCCCACGGGAAGACTAAAACCTTCCTCTTCAATCCAACCGGCCGAGAACACATGTTGGAGCCTTTGACTTGCTTTTTAAGCAACTTTTCTCCCTCCCCTTCTTCCCCCCTTTCTACCCAAACTGCTCCACAAATGAAATAGTCAAAGTTGTCGAAGGACAAGGCAGCAAATATGGGGTTTGTGAGAGGTGAATTATTGACTAAATGGGGTTTTGCTGTTTTATGTCAATCTAAGCAGCATTATGAATTTCCCAGCATTTCCATGTATTAGGTTTTAAGCTCATACCAGCCACCAGCAAGGCAAGGAAGCAATAGAGACTTGCCAAGCAAAGCTGAGCCACATCCTGAAGCTGAGCTGTGCTTTCCCTTCAAACCAGCCTCTTCTTCCTCTGCCATGGCCCAAGCACCCAAAACAAACACTCTACACCCAGCTCCTCTTTTTGCCCTGGGAAAAGGTCAAAGCAGATCTAATCCCAAACCCCTGGCCTTCTGATTGCATGTGGACAGGTACAGCTAGAGATGAAGACAAGGTGCCTTGGGAGTGGGCTGCAGCTGAGCTATGGAAGCTGCTTTATGTCTTGTCCCATGGAGTGCTTCAACCTCAGCCTGAAGGATCATGTCTGAGAGAGATCATACTGGCTATGCTGTGCACCTCCCATCCCAAAAGGCAGATGCCACACTGCCTCTGAGCCTGTCCCTCCTAAAACCTCTCTGCAGAGCCCTTGGCTCCACCTCAGGCACATTTTACACCTTTTCCTGGTGGTGTTTGCAAGGCCCAGGCCTTCAGGAGGCAGGGCTCACATTGCTTAAAACTCAGGTAACACAGAGGTGGCACTGTGGGGTTGAAGATGATCAAGGAAAGCCTTCAGCATCTGCTGCACCTCCTCTCAATGCACCCACAGACCACCTCCAAACCACCTCAATGCACCCACACACCACCTCCAAACCCCCTCAATGCACCCACACACCACCTCCAAACCATCTCAATGCACCCACACACCACCT
>WYDI02029081.1:0-11802 GCA_009867235.2 Psittacus erithacus | reverse complement strand
TATAACACAAACCACTGCTGCTACCACCAATAATAATAATGATAAGGGAAATAAGAAGGGAAGAGAATACAACCACTTACCACCCGCCGACCAAACAGTAAACTAGCCCTTCCAGGTAACTCCCAGTTTACATCCTGGGCATGACGTGCTGTTGTATGGAATACCTCTTTGACTAGTTTGGATCAGGTGTTCTGTCTCTGCTTCCTCCCGGCTTCCCCTCCTCCCTGGCAGAGCATGAGGCTGAATCAAGACTCAGAAAGTCCTTGGTCAGACTAAGCATTTGAGCAGCAACTAAAAACATCGGCGTTATCAGTGCTGTTCCCAGGCCAAAAGTCAAAAACACAGAGCTGCACCAGCTACTAAGAAGGAGAAAAAAATGACTGCTACTGCTGAACCCAGGACAAAGAGTCAATACAAATTCACTCTAGCAGATAAGTCTGCAGATTTCCTGCATAATTTTATATACATAATTGTTTCGGGAAAGAAGACAAATAAGATCAGCCTTTCCTTTAAAATGTCACTCTTCCAAGTCCTTCAAAATATGCCCTTTAGGGCTAATGAGTTTAGCAGACATTTTTATCTCCTCACATACACCTTGAGACACTTTCAAAACTGAAGGGGCTGCATTTCAAAGTCATGACAAATAGTCAAATAGTCAATATTTCTTTTTGTCCTGAGCTAGGCTGCCATCACAGTGAAATAATTAAAATAGCACAGCATCCTTTGTCAGAGTAAGAGTTGTCAGTTCGGTTATGGCGCAAGCTGTATGTTTTCAGTCCCAGGGAAAGGCCATTGCCTGAGGTCTTTGATTGTTTCAGATTTTGAGATTAGGTAATCTCACTGGTAACTCATGATTGAGCCCTAAAAGCTGGACAATGAAAAGCTCATTACAGATAGAAGTTTCTTCACATAAGTTATGCTATTTTAACCTTGGATAGATTAAGGTGACATGTTTGGAACATACTGGAGTAGAAGTTGAGTTTCCCTTTTTCCCTTTCTCTTCAGAAGATAGAGGTACATATACATATATGTCTTTGGTATTTATCATGATTTCAAAATGATGCATCTGAGTAAGTTCAGCCCCAGCAAAAGCGCTGTAAGTTTTTCTCAGGATCGTATTATGACTGGTGCTGACTAAAGGCACAACAATAAAGGAGATGATAAAGGAAATACTCTATTCAGAACAATTTTTTAATATGGGACTCATACTACTGAGATTCATGTAGGTACCTAAGCTGTGATGTTAAGACTTGGTAGTTCTTTCTTCACTAAAAAAGTGATCTATTGCTGACAAGTTCCCAGAAATATACTATGCAGGAAAATAAAACAAATTCCACTTTTATTTTAATTGCTATTACAGAAAATTTTCTTAAATATAAATGTTACCTATCATAATGTTGTTCATGGTTTCCTGAATCCAGCTTATTTTCATAACTTTTCTAGTGTTGATTCAGAGAAATGATCTGAGCTATTTGGAGGATGATTTCTACTAACAGCATTCAGAAAGATTCACTTATTCAGGAGAATCAGCACTTCTACCTATAGTCCAGAAAGCTGTATCACATTAGTATAAGGAACTGCATTCAGGCATTTTTAATTCTCTTACTAAACAAAACTCCTCTGAAATTATTTTTTTCCTCTCTTTTTTTTTTCTTAAATGTTGTGTTATATTTCAATATAATGGCAAATCAAAAGGCTGAAACTGAAGGAAAGCATTTTGATTGCCCTGTAATATATTTATTGCTTCTGCACTAAAATTGTTTTGAATTGGGTTTTATTTATATTTCAGAAGCTTGTTTTTATTCAGAACTATCCCTGAATGAAATTTTTGCCTTAAAAGCAGCTTAGTGTAAGTGTTTTAACCATACCATGGCGTGAATACCATGGTTTGTCGAAACAAAAAAATGTCATTTATTAGTACCACAGTAAAAATCAGCTTACTAAAGGGAAGGCGGAAAGAATCTAATAGATGGGAGGACACTCAATTTTTGTTGTATACATACATTCTTTGGTGTAGGTTGTTTTGCTTTCAGACAGTTTCATAGCTTGGAGAATCTCTTTCAAATAGAATGAGATAAGCCACCTCCTCATTATCTGTCGACCACAAAATAGCTTACCAATTACTTAGTTAGATGAATCCCACCTGTTCTACTTCAGGAAAAATTACCACTGAGGTTAAAACGTTTCACAGATTAAGGATTTAGTGAATCGACTTTAGTTACCAGACCAGATTACTATTTACGATAGATTCTGATTTCTCAGACGTGTCTTTCTGCATAAGGGGGTAGGAAGGGTTTAGATCGCCCAGAGGGTAGACTATACAAAACTGTTCTCAGATGTGAAAACTGCCTCAGATTCTGTAAAACAGCCCCATCCGCACTCCTAGAGTAAACCTGCTAATGCCCTGTCCACCCCATTTTACTACTGTTCAGGAAAATAAGATCAGTGTAACACACAGGTACTTGTAGAAGCAGCCTATGTTTCCTGGGTGCAGCTAAGATGAACATGTCAGTGTAGATATATATTACCAACATCTTATATCCTATGATATCATAGAATAAATATAGCCAATGAAAACACATGAATGTTTAAGGCACCACACAGGAGGAGCCAAAGAACTAGTCCCCAAGAAACTCCTCGTAATTCCCCTACTCAGAAGGCAGGAGGTGAGAAGAAGGTCTGGAACAGAGAATACGATTGAGAGCTTAGCAAGCACCATCACAGTTACAAAAGCAAAAGATTAGTGTGTAAAGACTCAAAACTTGTTAATGAATAAAGCATCTGCAGAACAGCTGTATTTACAGTGCTATGTCTTTTAACATGGAAATAGGAAGAAGGTGGGGAAATTTGTCTCTCTGAAGCTGTGGAGTCTTCTGTAGGCAAGAATTGTTTATTTAGCAATTACAACATGAATATCTTTGTTGGCCAGTGTTAACATCGAGCTCATTTATATTCATATTTACTTTCATGAGTAATCTAGAAGAAATATTTGCATACAATATAAATTGACCTTAAGTCTTCATTTAAGGAAAGAAAATTGCATGTTAGTCTTTACTAACTGGAAACCAGCAAAAAACTTGATCAAAATCATAGTTTCCTTGTTTCTCGATAACAGAAAAACTGATCATTGCTGATAAACCTGCAGTTATCATTAAAGAAGCCCAGTTACCATTGTGGTTTAATTGTTCAAAACACATAAATAATTTAAATTCTGTTATCCGTCCTTGAGACTTTTGAATAAATTAGACCTTACCTATCTCTATTGCTCTATTACTACTGTTATTTTATAATACATCTCTTTCAGTAATAATATGAGTCATTATCTGATAATAAAAAGAAAAAAAGAAAAAATAACAGAAGAAACAAAGTCTAATACAACAGCAGGGAAAATATGTACAGGACAAAGGAGAGTAGGGCAGCTATGTACACTGTAAAAGGTGTACTAAACCAAAAGAGAGATTTCAAATAGAATTTCAGAGATGTTATGCTCAAAATCTAACAAAACAAAAAAACAAAACAAAACAAGCAAAAAAAAAATAGGAATCCAAATATGATTAAGTTTATATAGCAAAATATGAGGACAATTTAGGTAATATTTGAGCTTGCAGATGTTTCAGTCACATGCTACAAAAAAGAGCCATACATATAAAGTCTGTCAAATGGGAAACACTGAAAGATACATGCTCCTATTTTAATCCATCTAGTCCATCAAAGCTCTTAGAATAATGACCTGAGACTTAAAACAAGTCACAATTTCTAAATGATGACTTTTTTTAATACTACTTTTCAGTACCAGCCATGGCTTTCTTCCCACAAAAAGTAGCAAAATGTGGTCTACTGTTATATGATCTTGCATCCAAACAGCTTATTCTTGCTGCTGCTTCTTTATGGTTCAAGACAAGTTCTGTAGTCTGCATTTCAGCATTCATATTTTCCTGCACAGTCTTGCAAGAAATATAGAACAAACAAATATATCAGTAAGCACATAACAGCAATCAGAAGGAAGGATGAAAGAAGATACTAGAAAGTTTCACAAGGAGAATGCATGTTGAAAAAGATGCCAGTACTTTGACACAGAGCACACATCCCTGAAAAGGGAAGACAGAGGCAATCAAGATGATCCCTTCAGCCTTCAGGCTGCCCACCATGCTTTTTGTACCTACCTAAACTGTGCCTCCTGCCATTAAATCAGAAAAACCTTACCTTAAAGGGTATACCCTGAACACTGCCTTCAAGGGTCAGCAAATTCAAGTGTAACCATAAATCAGTGTTCTATAATCTTATAATCACTCAGCAGTAGGTACAATTCTTGTTCATCAGTAACTAGTGATTTACTGACACATGAAATATGAATAACTGATTGCCAGTAATGCACCCTGTCTTATATAGGCCTGTCCTAGCTTCAGCAAGATAAATACTTTGACTTCCACATAATGCAAATACAACTAGCAATTGGAAATCAGGAAAATTGACAAATCTGTACTTCCCTGCTGCCAGGAATCAGCTGATGCTACTTTTTTAAATTTCCAGGCCACCTGCTTGCTTCCTTCCTTCCTTTTTTCTCACAGATGTTAGAATGTCAGGTTTTAGAGCAGCTCACAATGGAAGTATCATGACGTGAGGAAGTTGATTGCCCATGCAAGAAAAGAGCCAGCAGCAGGAAACTTTTTTGCCACCCCCAACGCCAGCACCACTCCCCCCCCAAAAAAATAATAAATTTTATGATGTATAAATGGAAAAAATATTGAATCTTAGACCAAGGATGCTGAGGAGACAGGAGACCTACCATAGCCATTAAAAGCATAAGGATGCTTCTGAAAGAGGAGTTAAATGAGGCAGGATTTGAAAAAAATGGTCTAAACTTTTTTTTAAGTCTGGTTACTCTTTACTTTGAATATCCTCTGAAAATTAATATCAGGAAATTGGTCTATAAAGCAAGGTTGTAGATCTAAAATATGTACTTGAATAAATTAATGTACTGTATCTTTTATACGAAAAATATAAATGTTGCCTTTGCACAAATATGATATATAAAGGTCAAAAAATAGTATAGATGTAGTTAAACATGTGACTTATTTGACATTCTGGAATTTATTGTAACTGTAATACAGCAACCATAGTCTCCAAATCCAACACTACTAAATGGTTGGGTGATGAGCCTGCTTAAAAATATTCATGTCATAGGATCTTTCTATGCAAATACTCTGATGTCATTGTCACAGTGTGGTGTACTCTGCCCTGCAGTAGATTTTAAACAGCCTATTATGACAAGGAAGCCGATCATTGCTAACCTCCACAATGGTGTAGAAAAAGAAGAAAGCCTTCCAATATCAACTTACACTGTGGCATAAAAATCTTTATATAATGTATTGATTGTAACCGCCCAGGTCAGTTGTAACAGATGATTCTGTAGCAAGTCCCTACCTACATCAACCTTTTTTATTTTCCTTAGTTGCTTATCAGCTGATGCTTGAGATTAGTTGATGGATTAATCTGGATTATCATGATATATATAGAATCATAAAATCATAAAATTTTTTGGGTTGGTAGGGATCTTAAGGTCATACATTTCCAACCCTGCCTGTCATGGGCAGGGACACATTCAATTAAACCAGGTTGCTAAAAATCCTGTCCAGCCTGGCCTTGAACACTTCCAGGGATGGAACAGCCACAGCTTCTCTGGGTAACCTGCTCCAGTGTTGCACCACCTTCACAATAAATAACTTCCTTATATCTAAACTAAGTCTTCTCCCCTCTGCCAGTTTAAAGCCATTCCCCCTTGACCTGTCACTATAAGCCCTTGCAAAAAAATACAGTACTCCAGATGGGGTCTCACCAGAGCAGAGTAGAGGGAGAGAATCACCTCCCTGGACCTGCTGGACACTCTTCCTTCGATGCATCCCAACATACAGTTGGCCTTCTAGGCTGCCAACTCATGTTGATCTTGTCAATCAACACCCCCAAGTCCTTCTCCTCAGTGCTGCTCTCAATCCATTCTCCTCCCAGCCTGTATTTATGTTTTGGATTGCCCTGATCCAGGTGTAGAACCTTGCACTTGGCCATATGGAACTTCATGAGGTTAGCACTTGCCCATATCTCAAGATTGTGAAGGCTCCTCTGAATGGCACCCCTTCCACCCACTGTGTTGACTGTACCACACAGCTTGGTGTTGTCGGCAGACTTGCTGAGAGTACACTCTATCCCACTGTCCATGTCACTGACAAAGATGTTAAACAGTGCCAATCTCAATACTGACCCTTAAGGAGCGCCACTCATCATCGATCTCCACATGAAGATTGAGCCATTGACCACAACTTTTTGAGTGTGACCATCCAGCCAGTTCCTTATTCACTGAGCTGTCCATCTGTCAAATCCATGCCTCTCCAATTTGGAGATAAGGATGCTGTGCAGGGCAGTGTCAAATACTTTGCACAAGTCCCAGTAGATGATGTCAGTTGCACTGCCCCTTATCCACCAGTGCTGTGGTCCCTTCATTGAAGGCCACCAAATTTGTCAGGCATTATTTGCTCTGAGTGAAGCCATGTTGGCTGTCACCAATCACCCCTTACTGTCCATGTGCCTTTGTGTAGTTTCCAGGAGGATCTGCTCCATGATCTTGCTGGGTAGAGAGGTGAGACTAACCAGCCTGTAGGTCTTGAGATCTTCCTTTTCCTCCTTTTTAAAAATGGGGGTTATGTTTCCCCTTTTCTGATCAGCAGGAACTTCACCAGACTACCATGACTGCTCACTATGCAAAAAATATGATGAATAGAGGCTTGGCAATTTCATCTGCCAGTTCCCTGAGGACCCACGTGTATCTTATCACGTACATGTTTTGGGATCAGTCCTTGCTCCCCAAGAATTTGAAATACTTATGTAAGTTTTGTTTATGTACGCTGATGTATGTCATTCACACGTTTGGGTTTTTTTTCTTATTTTTCACTTTTTTCTTAATTTAATGTGGTAAGATGTATTTGCAAATTTTTATTAATAATTTACTTACATATTTCTAGAACATTATAGTATCAAAAAATCATAGTATCCTAATACAAATATGTTGAAAGGAATATTTCTTTGGTTTCTGATTTATAAAAGGGATTACATGTAGCTAGATTCAAGACATCATTTAGTATGAAGTGTCTTGATTTCCTTCTGACAACTTACAAGTGGATGAAGTTCCTCATGATATGGATGTGTTACACTTCCTTTCTGTTTATACCACAATAAGAATCAAAACAGCTGATTCATTATTAAAGCATGGATGACTAATTGAAATCCAAATGAACGTTGAAAGAAACAATGTCAGTTTCATAGGCTCTGTGACTCAGCAAATCAGATAAGTATTTTCTGTTAGTTTATGATCTGTTTATTGATATGTCTCTGACCCTAATAATTATAGTGCTCCTATTTTCAAGTGCTTATGTATGAAGTTGTCCATATAACATTTAAGATGTTCCAATTCGCTATAAAAGAGAAATTGAAATTTTTTGCAGTAAGAAACAGACGACCACGGGAGACAGTGAAAACAAGGAATTCAAGTAGTATAGAAGCTAAATGATTCCACTTTGGGTTAATGAGCTTGACTTCATCCACATCATACAAGAAAATAAATTCAGCACAAAACACTCGGGTGTGTACTCAGTGCCTAAAGCTGCAGGGTAATAGTGCTCATAAAGATGTCCTCTGTAAATTCAAAGAGGACACAGAGCTATTTAGGGTTCCTTATTTGGGGCATAAGATCCATGTTTACACAAGAATACTTGTTGACACAAGATTTAAACAGGGTATGAATAAACTTTACACACTAGAAAGCTTTTAAATACCAGGAGAGGTGAGATTCTAAAACAGCCTTTCAGTGGATGGAAAAAAGTCCATAAAGGATCCATAAAGACCATAATATATGGAAAGTTAGGTGTAACCAAAGTTTATGAAAAAGTTTTTTTCTACAGTGGAACCACTGAATATAATAGACAACTGGGGACAGTGCTTATGGAGGTGACAATCATATGAATACTAAAAGCTACAGAAAATGGAATTGGAAAAGTAAATAATTTAGAATATTTAAATGGAAACCAGACACACAGCAGCTTTTAAAGGATTTTTAAACAGATTCTGAAACAAAGGCAGCAAAACAAGACACAGATGATCTTAAATTCCAAGGAAGATTTTTTTTTTTTACTTTTAAATGAAGCTTTATGATAGATATACACATGGATTTAAAAATAAAAAGGATATTGCCATTATAAACCTTAGTACGAAAAGTTTTGGAATAAATTAAAGAGGAAAAAAAACCCCAGAAAGTCAAATGCAAAATGTAAAACCAAGGATATGTCATGTAGTTAATTTGGTAGGAAAAAAAAAAAGTAAAAGGCTACGTGGTAAACCATTAATATTATAAAACAGTGCTTAGTTAGAAGAATGCTTTTGTTCTAGATCAAAATCTTACCAGGGCTTTCACTGTTGCAGTCTTTCTGGATATACATGTTTTGATGATGGACATGCCAAGGCCGAGCGAATAAGGAAGTTTTTGTGAAGGCTTTCGTTAATGAGACAAGAACAAACTCTTATCCTTGAAATTTAGAATATGTTTTTAACTGTATCTTTTTTGTTTTTACTTTTTTTATCAATATGTTATTAAAAGGGAACTAAAATATGTGGTGTAGTGTATTATTTTCATTTGCACCATTAACAATGGCTTCTAATGAAAAAGTGATAATCCCTTTATAGTGCACAGTTGGCAGTATACGTCCTTATTTGCTTATATTCTATCTTTATTAATTAATGAGGTTTTTTTGAAGCATCATAAATGGGCTACGCTTGAAGCTGGGACACAGGTATAGACTCGTGTTTTGGGATTATAAAAAGAACTTTAAATTAATTCCTTTATTCATAGGCTTGGCATCAAACTAGATTAAGAGTAAAGAAATCAGTTACAGATGAGATAGATGGATGAAATCTTGGAACATTTTTACTATCCTCCACACTATGTAACATGTATTGACATCAGAATCACCTACTTAACTCGTTAATTTTCCAGGGAAGGGTCTCCATCTACCATGCTTCACGACACAAGAGTGTAACTACTAAGGGACAAAAATGCTTATTTCATTAATTTTTCAGCCTGGCACACTGTTGATATGTAATATGGTTCTAGACATGTAGGTGATGATAGGTGATAATGTAGATGCTTCTTCATGGCTTGAAACTGTGGCTGAAAATTTCAGTCTTCATAAGGAAGATGGAATTGCAGACACTTCAGCAGTTCATATAGAAAAGTCTGACTTTCATGTCATAAAACTGCTGAATCACAGAATTATGCAGTTTGGAAGGGACTTCAGGAGGTCACCTGGTCCAACCTACTGTTTGAAGCAGGTCCAATTAAATCAAATTATACATGGTCTTGGCCAGCTGAATTTATGTCTCCAAGGAGGGAGGCTCCACAGCCTGTCTGGGTAACTTGTTTCAGTGTCTGATGACGCTCATTAAAAGGTGGTTTTTTTTCCTCTTATAAGTGTCTTCTTTGAGCCCTCCCTTCTTCAGTCTTTCAACCTCCCATTGTGTGCTGTATACTTGAGTCCCCTCATCAGAGCTTCTCCCTGCTAGACCCAGGAGGCCAATGTCTTTCTTCTACTTGGGAACTCAAAACAATATGGGCAGATATGGTCTTGTAAGTATTGAAGAGGGAAAGGATCCTTCAAACTGCTGGCTGTATCCTCACCCATGCAGCTGAGACGTCATTGGCTCTTTTTGCCAAAGAGAACACTCCTAACTCATATTCTACTTGTTTTCTACATGGACTCAGAGGTCTTTTTGTGTAAAGCTGCTTTCTGGATAGGTAGCCTAAAGTTTTACTGTTCTATGGGATTACTGACTCTCCAGGTTCAAGACTTTGCTTTTATCATTGAATTTCATGAGGTTCCCACAGGACCATACCTCTAGCTTGTCAACATCCATCTGGTTAAAAGGGGAAAATATGTCATGAGTATCTGAAACAACTGACTGGGGAGAAGCAGCTGAATTTGATGGAAGGATGAAGAGCAGAAAATCTGAAATACAAACAGAAGTTTTTCCCTTCCTCTAGCAAGACTACTTTTTTTTCAACAGTCCTTCCAGAAGGCTTTTACAATATAGTATTTGACAATAGACAGAATGTGAAACTCATAAAAGCCTCCTCAGTGAACTGGAAAAATCTGATGTCATAGTAGATTCATTTTCCCCCTTAAAAGAATATCATGTGGAAAAACAAAAAAGCAAAAAACCAACCAAAAAAAAAAAAAAGAAAAAAATCAAAACCAAGGGAACATAAACCCAAAAAACCCTAGTAGCCTGTCATATCCTAAACATTTTCTTTTCTGAGAAAAGACTAGTCTTTTCCATGCTGTTATTCTGTTTATTAAAATCATAGTAGTTACATAAGTGTACTAGGAAGAAAATGGTACTTACTGACATTTAAAACTAAAACCAGCTTAGAGACAAAATTATTCCCACTACTGCAAGAACTTCATAATCATAACTTCTCTGCATCAGACTATAACCTTTATTTTCATTTTTAAGAAGCAGTTTTTTCCACAGCTGCTTTTATTTTTGTGTTCAAAAGAAGTGATAACTTGCACTAAATCTTAGCACTACTAAAAGCGTAATCGCCAATGCACCTGAAAGACACAAGTATTAGGAATTCCCTAATCTATTGGCCAAGCACTGTATCCATCTTTCACAGGAACAAACATAAAGTTAGCTTAAACTAAAAACCCCTGTGAAAAGTTATTTATTATCCCAAAGTGAATCTGTCTTTCCATCTTCCACTGAAAAAGCTCAGAATTTATTTTAAAACATTAAATCCTTATAAATGTATTTTTATTTTTGCTTCTTAAAGGATTTGTTACTGTAAATATGAATAGTAATGTTTTCTTTAAAGTCCCCTGAAAAGCTTGTTCAAAGTCTTGTTGCAAATTCCAAACAGATGGTCTTTAGCTATAGTGTCTATGCCATTTCTTGTTTGTATACTTTTATAATATAAAGATTCAATTCTTTTTATTTTTGTTCACTGCAGCGGATGATCATTATTGCTTTTCATATAAAGCATCTGCATTCACTTTTCCATCAAGGAATTTTCTGAAATGTTGGCAAAGATTTCTCTAGCTACAAATATCCTTTATGTAGGCCAAATAAATCCTCTGGAATCTCCTTAGTTTTAGGATAGTGTATCTTTGCTAAGTGCATCAAAAAATCCAGAGTTACTAAAGATTAGCACATAAACCTTTTGGAAACCCTCTGAGAGGCTCTACATCTGTCCATGCGCATGAAATTTCAAGCAACTGTTGTGCTATATGGTGTTGAATGGCAGTTAATAATATAACTCATAAATCTCGGCCAGATTAACTTGCCACTCAGATTTATTTAAGCCAGAATATTTGTTGCATTATTTGTGATGCAAGAGTGCTTCCTGAAAAACAACGTCCTGCAGAGTTCGAACATTCTCTGAGCAAGTCTTCTGCACTCAGCTTCTAAATATTGTTTGGAAATGAAGTTACAGATCTGTAAATTTTGGGGATAAAAAAATGTGAAAATTATCAAGAAGCTCTATAATTAGCAGATAAACCCATTAAAGAAACAAAATGGTAAAACAGTCTCAGATAAATAAATTTTTAAGCTTTGCTAGGTTTTGATTATTTATGTCTAGTAAGGTGTGATGAGGCTTTACACAAGGTCCTGTCTATGATTTCTTAGTGTCCTGGGTTCAGCAGTAGCAGTCATTTTTTCTCCTTCTTAGTGGCTGGTGCAGCACTGTGTTTCTAACTTTCA
>WYDI02029080.1:0-32098 GCA_009867235.2 Psittacus erithacus | reverse complement strand
GAAAACCCCAAACAAAACCCCCCACCCGCAGAAAAGCTATTCAATACACCGTTATAAAACCTGCTGTCAGCAAAGCAGAGTTGAAAAGAGATATACAATGGGATGTGCAAAAGCACAATGCAATTACATTTTAAGGGTGTGCTGAACATCCTGCCTTAGAGCATCAACTAAACACCTTTGCAGCATCAAGGTCTTCCAGTCAAGCCCAGAGAGATGATTGATAGATGAAAATAATATATTGTTCCCATTGCTATGGCTGCTTTCCTATCAACCTGCTGATCAATGCAGGGAGTCTGATTTCTTATCTTGTCAGAAGTGCTAACATCCCTCAGGTTTGGAAGCACTTCACCTGTTATAGCTTTTTAATGGCATCTAGGTTATGCTGACATGTTATATCAGGTAGATGCCCCTATGCGGGTTATACAGCCTTCCGGTAAGAAATGATCGCTCTTAAGTGCACACTCTTGTAATAAAAGTGGGATTAATTCCAGGAATGACTTAAGATCAATTTCCACATTATGAAATTACAGCTGGGTGCTCTCCATCATACATTTTATACTGGTCTTAAAGCATTAGAGGCTGGCACTCACTAAGTGGCTCTAATTCCCAAGCAGAGTCCAACTGAACTGATCAGCGGTTTAGAGAAGCAGAGAGTCCATGCTGGCTTGTACAGGACCCCTTTAATGACTGAATAACAGCACACAAGAGAGCTGCAGAAAAGGCAGATAGCAAAGGGCTGCCATAATCAATGGTACTAAATATAAAAGAGGAAAACTTTGGACAAAATCAATAACAACATTCCTATTAATTTGGTAATGCTGTTTGCAGCTAGATAATTAAAGCCTTAGGAATGTTTGTGTGACCAAAGGCTTTGTTTTCAAAGCTACTGTGTAGTTTGAAGATACCCGTTAGTTGTCTAATGAGATTTCCCATAGAGTTTTGACATCTTTTAGATTCATGATTCAATTTCTTATATGATCAATCCTAGAATGCTTTGGGTTGGAAGGGATGTCAAAGATCACCAAGTTCCAACCTTCCTGCCATGGTCAGAGACGCCTTCTACTAGACCAGGTTGCTCAAAGCCGTGTCCAACCTGGCCTTGAACACTTCTTCCAAGGATGGGGCATCCACAAGTCCTTGGAGCATCCTGTTACAGTGACTCATCACCCTCACAGTAAAACATAATGAAGGTCTCAGGTTTCTGAATTTGTTTCATGTGAAGCCCAACTTGGTAGTAGCTGGTCCAACAGATATTTATGAATTGCATCTACTGGTTAAAATAAATTATTGTGAATTATATCCAGCACGTATAGAATCAGTTCAAAACTTTTTTTCCTTTCGAGCCAAAGAGATCAAGTTGCACACTCTCATTTCATCTCAAGAGGCATATATTACCTGGACATGATCAGATGAACTTCCAGCAAAGTTATTCAAGTTCTCATGTAGTTCTCTGTGTAATCTTAGCATACAGTTCACTTATGGGTGTATTTATTTATATGATGCTTATCTACAGAAACATCATACATAACGCAGACCCCAAAACTGCATTTTGTAACCTATTTCTGAAATAATGCCAGTCATGCTGCTTAGTGGTAACTCAGCATTCAAAATGCATATTTCAACTTTCAAAAGTTTTTCCAGAAACACTTCTATGAATATATTAAGGCTCCAAGCTATGAATAAAGCAATGCCGAATGCTTGATTTAACCCCTTTTACACTGTCACTTGTAGTACAGAAAATGAATGAGGCCTAAGGTCTTTCCCTGTTAAGTGTTAGCTTTAATTACCTTTTAAAAGCAGTTGAAAAATATAAAGGAAAAATAAAAATAAATTCAGAGGACTATGAATGGACATATAATATAAATTAAGGGAAAAAAAGAAAAAGGAACTTTTCTTTAGGAAAAAACATGAAAAGACAGTTTTCAGCTTAAAAAAAAAGTTAACTTTTTGAATGAGTTTTCAAGAAAATACAAAAATAGATTTTTGCTTATAATTTCAGGAAATAACTGTCATTAGCATACATGATGGTGCGAACATCTACCAAGCACTGCCTCAGTACCCTGAATGTGGGGCAGCATCACTCTCCCCTACGCACTGAATGAACACACCTTCAGTCCCTCTATGACCAAAATTACAGTAGCAGATAATTTAAAGGCAGAGTTCAAATGAAAAAAAAAGAAAGAAAAATTGCAGTTGGTTATGACAAGTGCACATCCTTCACAAGTCAACGCTTGCAGTGGATGTTGCAGTATGAATGAATAAAGTCAGCAGAGAAGCCTTAAGCCCATGGAGAACATGAAGCAACAAAGATACCAAGGTGTTTTTTCTGTTAGCAAGATACCATTAAATAAAAAGATTTGTCATGGGAATAAAAAAATAAGGAAAAATAGATGCAGCCTCAAAATTGTTGCCAAAATGAGCAATTTTTCCCAAGCAAAACTAGATAAAGGCAAGCTTGTAAGTGAAGACACACACAACAAGCCTAAATAAAAAAGACAACAACAGAATGAAAGAAAACAAGGAGATTAGCTTAGAAAAACAATAGAGAAAATAAACCAGATATAACAACTCTCTTGGGAAAAGAGCGTAAAATCAGAAAAAGAGAAAGTGTCTTACCAAGCACAAACAAAAAATGATGGATGGAAGAGAAAAAAAACCAAAACAAACAAAACAGGACTCCAAAAGTGGAAATATTAGACAGCTCCAAATAGCCACCCAGTCAAAGTAATTCCAAGACGTGCTTAAAAAGAAAAATGCTATTTTGATGGAATATGTACAGGAACATAATATGTCTCTTGACTGCAAAAGTAGTTAGCCAGTTCCTCTGTCCTTTACCAAACTTTTCTAAGGGGATTTGAATGCACAGTTTTATTTTCCAGACACTATTATTTGGTCTTTGTTCTCATCAATATCATTAGTTGCAAGGCCTTTTTAGTTTTCCCCTACAATGGTGTTTTATGAGTCAGCCAACAGAGTGGCCCAGAGATAGCTGTCATGCTCAGAAAATACATCCGAGGCTCAGAAATAGCAAAGCAGACTACACTAATGTGTGCATGGACAGACATTATGTTCTATCCTTTGTAATGATATTAGAAGAAGATTGACTTAATATTTAAGGACAGGTGATTTCTTCTTGTCTGAAAAAATTATGAAAGTTGGCTTCCTGATGTGAAAGCTTAAAGGTTTAAATCTAACATCTATTGAAATCAATAGGGGGAAAAAAAGGTAAGTGGCATTTTTTTGTGTTGATTTCAGAGACCTGTGAAACACTTTTCAACACATTAATCATAAAGCACAAATATAAATAAGATTTCCTTGTTGTATTTATATTCTTTATGGAGAAGGTTATACAAAAGCCAAACAACAGGCTTGCCATTAACATAAAGTTAAGTAAATATCTTTCTCATTTGTCTTAACCAGATATGTGTAAAAAGATGGCTCGTAAAATAGTAGAGCTAACAATAGAAACCACTGAAATTTGTGCCAATCTTCATTTCTTAAACAAATTTTTATTTTAGTTAATGATCTGTCTGAAAGATTTTCATGGAGTAGTGTACCCACACGCACAATTTAAAACAAACAAACAAACAAACCCCAAAAACCAAAAAACCCAGAAATTACCACAGTTGCAAGTTCAGGAAAGTGCTGTCCTAACAGTTAAATTTGAACAAGACAAAAGAAATTGTTGAAATTCCTTTATTCAATGACTACTGGATACTTAACCATATGCTCACCCTGAGTTGCATGTGAGAAATGGCAGCTGCAAAGACTGGCAGTTGATTTGCCCCTAGCTGGAGATGGCCCAGCAAGTTATGCTCCCTACGCCCCTTCTGTATGCAAATGCCAGAAACATATAGATATTCTTATGTATGTCTAGAAGGGCAAGAAACTGAAATATTCAAAGCTTTAAGCATTTACATGAGTTGAATAAAAATTAAAAAAAAACAAAAAACCAAAAAAACCAAACACAACAAAACCCAAGCCAGAAAACCCCAACACCCAAATAAACAAACCCCTTCTCCACCAACAAACACACCAAAAAAACAACCATGGAATTATAAGATTAAATGATAAGCTTTCTTACATCTGTCTACAGGTTTCCACAGCAGGCATCTTGTTTCTCCAATGCTTTGTCAAAAAAGGTACTTTTCACACCAGAATAACAACATAAAGTACACCTCCATAAAGATTTTCCCAAATTATCTCAAAAAGGTTTTCGGTATTAATTTTCTGTGGATTTCTTACTGAGCCAAGCAATAATTTCGATTGCTGAAGGCAACATATATTGTAATACAATAGATATTTCACCTTCATAAACATCAGGAGACAAAATGCCTGTGGTGGGAATTCTCTGAGCAACTAAGGCCAAACTCAGTTGCTGCCTCCAGACAGACTATTCACTCCCAGGACAGTTTGGAAATGTGCTTTTCTTGGATATATTTTTGGTGCAAAATTCTTTTTATAAACCTAGCACTTCAATGTCTCTAAGGGTGCCTTTTCTAAATAGCTGGACAGTACTAGCTTAACAGCTTTAGCTTCAGCTGCACAGCTTTTCCTCCTTAGACTCAAGAGGAGGACGACTAAGGTTTCCCAGCCCCTCTGTGAGGCTTTGACATCTGCTCCACAGCTTGAGACCCTTCAGGTCCTTCCGCACCTCTTTCCAGATGGCCAATGAACCATCTCCTCCTGAATACATACATGTGAGAAGCAAGGCTTTTTACTTCTGTTTAATCCGTTATTTTTGCAAAAACAGTAGCTGAAACACTTTGTATTTACAAAAAATAAAACACAGATTCACACAGATCCTATATTTAAGCACTTTCTGTTGTATGTGAAATATATTTACCAAAAATATTCTTCTGAAGAGCAGGCAAGTAAATTAAGTGTTCCCAGATTTGAAGAGAAAGCCCAGGGACTAGAACTGTGTGAATAATTGATTGTTTTGGTTCACTGCCTATTGTGAATTTTAGCAAGTCTTTTGATGATCAACCCTACCTCTCCAGGTTTGTCTTTTCTTGGGGAAGAAAAAATTGTATTTGATAGCGAAAAAGGATGTAGGTTAGAGAAAGAAAGGTAGATGGTGAAACCTCTACCACCTTACCGAGCTTGTGATAGGTAAGGAACAAGCAGAAAGGTGGTCCCAGAAAAAGGGGCTTGCTCTGAAAAAGGGGTCTGAAGGACATATCGAATGCCTCATGCCAATGCAGATAACCTGTGCCACTTGATGGAGAGAAGAAGGTTTTGTTTCAACAGATAATCCTAAAACAGTGTTTTAGAGCAGTTTTTTTGTTTTGTTTTGTTTGTTTGAGGATTCTTTTTTTACTAAGTAGGTGTCATTTTGTGACTTGCATAGGACACAGGTTCTGCTTACATACAATAAAACTTCGATTTAAAATTCAGGAGTTATTGACTCCTCATACGCAGTTCTCCCTTTCCTCTTTTTAACACAGCAATTTTGCTCTGTGCAAGTATATTTTTCTCTGAATAATTGCTTCCTCCATTTTGAAGGTGGTTAATTTTAACTATCAGATTGAATAAATTACATACTGTTTCCTTAGTGGCTAGGGCACAAAAGATGTACAGAAAACTTACCATCCCTTCTTGGATTATTGTTAGAGTAGAATGTGTATATAGAAGATGAAGTACTCCATGAATGCAAGCAGTCTACTGGGATTGTGACTGTTCTGTTACATGGCTGAAAAATACATAAATTAAAAAAAGACCAATGTTTCTCAAAGTTGCTTTAGGTCATAGAAAGAAATGCATACTTATCAGAACTAACATCAAGAAAAAGATAAGGAGGAGCTGAGTTATCTTTAGAGTGACAACAGCAATGGAAAAACATTATCTGCTGAATTTCAAAATGTGCATCAGGCATTCTTCATGCATTGAAAAAGCTTCAGGCTCTCCTAAATATGCTGGGTTTATTCTGTCTGACATGGATCTCAGAGCAAGAGCTAAAATTACCATTTTTTCTTTTTTCTAATTTAGTTCAGGATCTGTCTCAGTTATTGTTATCACCATAAGTGTGCAATAACATGGTGTCACCTTGTGGCTTATTTTAGGCCCTTAGTAGGCATTTCTTTAATCCTACTGATAGGTATGGGTATGCAAGAACACCATCTTGTCCAGAAAACTATTTTTCTTCTATCTTACAGTAGGAGGTCTTGGCAAACAGCCCTGTTTTAACAATTATCACTGCAACAACCTCAATTCTCTCCTCACCTACTTTTCCATTCCTCCTCCCTCCCTGTCTTCTTCCTTCCAGGCTTATCTGTTTTTTCCATATTTTCCAGGAGCGATAGAATCCATCCTAAACGTTTTTATTTTCTCCAGTTTACTACTTGCGCAGCACTCTGTTCCCGTCAAGTATCAAGCCCCTCCTTAGTGACAGTTTTGTTGATGGCATTCTGCTTTACTATGTTCTTGCATTGCCTCAGATTACAGCTTCCACCTGCAGCAATCTCTGTAAGTATCTTCATTCCCAACCTCTTAAAAGTTGCCTAAACTAAGTAATTTAAAAACCTGCTGCTTGACCTAATTGGCTACTGTTAGGATGTCACTCAGCTCCACTTCCTACTAGCCATTAAGCTACAGGGCATCATTCCTGTTAATTAAGGGGCTCCAGTACAGTATTCTTTTTTTGTTATTATTTTATTTATTTTTCATGCCTTTCACTGCATTACAACCAAGTGAAATGCATTGACAGACTCAAACACAGACTTTCGGCCAAACCACAATCATGTTTCGCTTACTTCATAGCCTTCTCTGGCTTATGGAGATCTGTTTCTCAACATGTGATTTCCTACTATATGGCTTGCACAAAAACCCTCACAAAACTCAAACAAAAAACCCCAATAAAACTCGGGGGAGTAGCGCATCCAAAACTGTTTGGTCAACACATTTATTACTTCCATTGTGGAGGCCCAAAGCACTGATTCATCATGAAATTAGACAAGCAAGGAAGCAGCCCGCCAAAAAAGAAAACTGGAAATACAAACAACAATGGAAGAAACCCTACAAGGCTCTTAAGCGAATGATACTTAAAGATTTACTTTGATCTTGTTTCTTAATTTTGATGTCCATAAAAGCAGAGTTGCAACCTGCATAAAAAATAATTTATCAATAGTGCTAAGAAAAATCATAAAAAATTAATATCTCTGAGTAGAGCTTCTGCCTTCTAAGGGTTATTGAGCACTTTCCCCTTCGTATGTGTAAACTTGATTTGTCTGCCTTTTCTGATGCTCTTTTACCTCCACCATCAATCAAAAGCCCAAGAGCTGTTGAAACGGGCCTAAGAAGAAGCTGCAACTAAATCTTGATGATGCTCTATTCACGAACAATTCTTCAGGGCAAAGAATAGGCTGCCACATCCCACAAACTGTACTCCTGAGTATTAATTCCTGAGAGGAAGCAGCTTATCAGTAAATCAGTGTAAGAAAAAGTGCTTATTCTTTGCCATGGAAACAGGTGAAAGGACATACTACAGAAGAACTTGTTTCACTGAAGAGGCTGCAGAGAGCTGGCAAGAGCAGCAGCCTGGTTCTAAGACTGAAGGTAAAAAACCCATGAGAAAAATGCCATGTTTTCAAATAGTCACATGCAGGAGGGAAAAAGACACAAACTCACTGAGTACCTCTTCTCATAAGTATTCCCAGAATCTCAGACCACATACAATAGCTTTGTCCTGAATGCCACTAGCAAAATGCGAACAAAGCAATCTTCTGAACTGCTAAGTTTTCACTTTCATGATTAGTCCATGCCTTTAAAGGGGTGAACTCCAATTACAATAGAGATGTCCACCAGGTGGGAGCTGCACATGCAGGCTGTAGTCTGACCATCAGCAGTCCCCAGGTCGGATACCAGGGCCTGGAGGTTGTATTTCTACAGGTGTGCAGAGAAGCAGCATTCAGAAAACACACTAGCAAGGCCAAGATTATTTCAAGCAAATGGGACTGTACTGAGCCTCCTGTGAAGGCAAAGTGCTGGGTTCAGGTGATCATAGGCTTACTAGCACAGCCTGAAATGTGTCCAGGCACCATGTCAAGAAATGATGCACTGGCTCTCTCCAGGCACAGGGTGGTGGGGATTAGTTACTGGGGTGGTTTTCCAATGTTAGAGAGATCATAGCCTCTGTATAATAGCAATATTAAAGACCATCTTTCCATAAAACAGCTGCTTTGTTATTCTCCTCAGCAAGAGGAAACACCACAGAGTACATATTCCTATGCTGCTGGTCTGGGTATTGTGGAAGCAGCAAAAAAGACCCAACCAAACCCCAAAAGACCCCAGTGACCACCATAATGGAAAAGCAGGTACCTTTGGGAGGCTTTGTTTTCCCTGTGCACTGAGCTGGCTGTGTACACAGATCATGGCTGTGTTTAAACTGGAGTAGGGAGTGTAGGGGACAACTTTCTTTATGCCCTCCTTTTACATGCTTGTACCCAGCTTGGTAAAAATCAAGGCTGAAGTACAGCTCCTTGTTACAGCTAAGTAACTGTAAAATGAACATGCTTCTTCTATGGCAACCTCCCTCTCATGAGTGTGTGAATAGCATTAGCCCATTTGTTGCTTTTCTTAGAAGCCAACCCCATCCACCTTTATGCGCACATACTGAGCAGCCTGAGCCAGGTTTTGATCAAGCGTTTTCTGTGTCTGCTCTCAGTGCACATTTTGCCCCTCCCCTTGCCTTTTTTTTTTTTTTTTTTTTTACTGAATTAACTCAAAAGCTGCACATAGGGAGCAAATGCAGTTGATGATTATACCTACAAGTTGATGGCAGACACAGTGTTGGGTCAAAGGTATGTCTGCGTTAATGGATAGTATGGAGTTTAATCCCCGATGACAAATATATCTGAAATGCTTTTCCAATGCATTTGTGACTATTACACTGAGAGCATTTGCCTTGGAGATGACAGAAGGAAACACACATGCACAGACATGCACGTGCACAACACACACTGTCTGACTAGCAAGCCAAGTTAATAAACTATTTATTAATACAGGTGAATATGGATCATGGAATGATAAAATGCTGCATTTGCAACAAGTCTCAACTCATAACACATAGGCGGGACTGCAAAAATCAGAACTGCTGATTTTATTTACACTTCATTCTCTGGAACAAAAGCTGCGATCAGGAATCATGACATTGGAACTGTGAATAGCTTTATCGCCAGCACCATAATCTTATGTTTGTTTATTACGCTTAACTTGCCCTTCCCCCCTTAACAGCGCATGAGCTTCACAGGCAGAAAAAACAACTATCACTGAGCTATGTAATGTGTTCAACAAATCCTCACATAATTTCAGTGGCCTGTATTGTTCAGTATTTTGATGGACAGCAACCGCATATGCTATTGCTGCCTCCATGACACAGTTGCCTTTTCTCCAGCTGGAGCTACTAGGTGCTGCCATCAATTCAAATAAGTGATGCTAATGTACACAAGAGCTGGCCAAGTCAATTAGAAGAAAAGGGCATTGCTTAAATAATTCAATCTGCATAAAACACATTTTCTGAAATGGCAATATACCCACTTGTAGTTAATTATGACATCTTCAGCAATTCCTTCATTGATTCGAAGGAGAACATCATACATTTAAGGTACTCAATCAATTGTTCTCCATTCAGTACATTTAACTGATGCAGAATGCAGCTGTATTTTGTACAGCTATTTTGTTGTTCACAGGGAAACAGTCCTTGAAAAACACCTCAGACTTCAATTTATTTCAAATCATTAAAACAAAATCTTTTGAATGGACAATATGATTTATAAAGTCTGAGAGACACTTTTTTGAACTATCTGAATTCTAAATCTTCAATATTTGTTATAGCTTTTTATTCATTTGGTCTCTGAAAAGAAAGAAAAAGCTCATCACTGAATAAAGAGGAAAATGATTCTCAGATTTCAAACACAAAGTACATCAAATTAAAAAAAAACGTTTATTTCAGTGTCTCTCATACCACTTACTCACAAATGCACACAATTGTCTAACAAGGCTTTTCAACCCGCACACAGCTATTCTATATCTTTGAGGTATAAGTTGAAAGTGAACAACTGACATAGCTGAGAAGAACACACAAATTCTGAAGTGGAACTAAAATAGCAAACTTCACTATTTTTCTTCACAACCCCTTCTCAAACATATGCAGAGTATGCACAGTTTGCATTCAGTTATCCACACTACATACTCTTAGAGACGGCTATCACCGCTGAAGAGATGACACAACCTGTTTAACCCTCAGCTAACTTGGCCTTCTGTAGGAATCCCTGCTGCTGGGGTAGATAATCCCATAGCATGTATGGTTTGCGAACAACCCAAGGACACCATGTTCTAGAGCCTTGGAGTATGAAGAGAATTATCACACAAGCTGAGAAGATTAAAGGCTCTTACCACTTCTCACTGTATTACCACTAGTTTCTCTATTGGAGGAGGAAAAATAGGATGAAAAAAGCATAGAAAGGAAAGAATTGAATGGCATATTAAACAAAAAGCTACAAAATCTCATAAATACAAGCTCTGTATTCAATACAGTGCAACCAATGCTTTCAAACTCCAAAAGTCTCCAAAATGCTAGACCATTGCCACCTTCTCTGGGAACAGGAAGATAGTGAAATGGCACGCTTTGATACTTGAATTCACATACTTATTCTGACTCTTTACAGACTCAAATATCCCAACACATCCATATTTCTCCAGAGACCTGCAACAACTTGTTAAGTTGTCACAATCCAACACTATTCATTCTTCCCCTCCAAGTCCCTGGACAGGTAATATTGCTGCTGTGTGAGTCTAATATCAAATCCACCTGGTTCTTTGCCATTTATTTTTTGTTCTTTGCCATTCATCCTATTTCCTATTTCTCTCCTTTCATTTACCTGGTGACTCTTACTCATACTTTTTTATCCATCCTCAGTCATGACTTTTTCTAGCGTTTTCTATTTAAGATATTTTTTAATCTAATTTTTCCTGGGACTGCTGGCTCAGAATGATAGCTCTCCTTTCAGACCTCATTTATCATGTTACAATATGGCAGTATTACTTGATTACTGGTAAGAATTAATATTTTTTCTTTATTTTTATAAAAATCTGTTATGAACCTCTAGACTCTCGTGTATTGTGCAAAGTAAAATAATTATAAAAATTACCCACTCTAATACCAATAATTTGTCATCTACTGAGAATTTTCTTTCTAGGTATAATAGTAGTCTAGCTCATTAGCTTCATAATAAATACAGCAATTTTGCTGTCTCCTAGCCAAATATTTCTAATATTAATGACACGGTTTAGATAAAATGATTTACAAAGTTGTACACACAACCATTTTTGTGTGCTCATGCAATGATATTAATTATCATGAAGGTTTTAACTCAAATCTTGCACTTCCAATTATGCTTTAAATTTCTGATGATCATTCTGTAACAGGGGCTTTTTTTTAAAAAAAAAAAATCACAATATATTTTGATGTTAAACCATTATTTACTGGAAGGAAGGAGATGCGTGCCTGGGCACACTTTCACCTCTCAGCAGGCTGAAGTAATAAGTTGCAATGCAGAAATAGGTTAAGAGCCTCTGCATTCACAGGGGGTGCCAGTAAAAAAATTATGCATCCTGTTTGCACAACAGTGGTACTTCAGGTGCTAACAAAGAAAAATAAAATTTAAAAAAAAAAAAAAGTGATACAGCTGCACATAAGCTCAGGGCGAGTGGCTCCCTGCTGATTACAAGGGGGCTGGATGGGATGCACAACAGCTCCCAGACAGGAAAAAAACCTCTGCTGCACCCCCACCCTGCACATCTCACCATCTGTGCCACACCAATGAGACCAGGAAGGCCATCTTCTCCGCTAAGAGCTCTTGTCTTTCTTTGCAAGGTTAGAAGCCTCTTGTCCTACACACATGAGCTGACACTGTTTTAGCTCTTCCTTGCTTGTCAGCTCCTGGAAGTGCCAAGCTGGGAAAGCACCATGCACTGTCAATGGCTCTGTCCCTCTTCAGAGCAGTTGTATGCAAACATAATGGCATTAATAGACCTCCTTCTTCACAGTACACACAGGTACAGTTCAGGCTTTTTAAGATACTGGCTTCACAGTATAATACTTATAAAACAATTACAAATTAACAAGAAAAAAATATTTTTAAAGATTTTTTTCTCCTGGTCTGATTCAAACACAGCTGAAGTCAGGGCACTCCAGTTTGACCTCCCTAAAAACTTGTCAGGAATCTCTGCAGCTTTTCTTTCTTTGCTAAAATGGTGTGAACCCTCCTATCAAAGAAGAGAGAACCGCCTGGAGCTGTTTGATCACATAAAGATGAGGTCTGGGATGCAAGAAGGAGCCTCTGGAAATTGTCATCTTTCAATCAGGAAAAGCTGCTTTTACTTCTTTGCCAAACATTTATAGCCATGAATGTCACAGGAACATGAAAAAAAGTCTGAAAAATCCTGAACAACCTTTTCTGCTAAAAAATAAAATTAAAAAAAAAACCAAAACCATATTATTATGTTCTGATTAAATTTCCCCAAATGGTCTTAAATCTTGCAAACACACTCCCACAAAATTATAAAGTCTGCAAGAGCAGATCATCACAGATTAAAACTCCAAGCAGTATTTGTCTCCAGTAACTATCCCACACATATTATCAACAGTTGAACAAGACCAGGACAATTTCACACTATTCAGAAATTACTCTAGACTTAACTCAGTGCTCAACAGGGATGACTGTATTTACAGCACTTTGGATTCATTTTAATAGGTGGAAGTCTGTAGCACATTTTGCATATGAAGTAAAATTTAAAAATCACTAATAGGTGCGGATCATGAGCACTAATCTTAGCTTTCAGCCTCAGTATTCCTGGAAGTTTTTCCTTTCTGCCTGAACAACACGTGTTCAGCCTAGATCCAATTTTGTCATCTTTTATTTATGTAGGTAGGGACAGTTAATTCAAGACAATTATCTCAGCATGATTCATCATCATCATGCTCTAAAATAAAAGCAATCATGCTATATTGGTTGAAATTAAAAAAGTATTTTTACATTTGGAGAAAAATTACCTGTTGAACTCAAAACTTTCCTTTAGACAAAATTGAAGTACCTGCTGAACTGGCATACAACATTTTTTCCTCTTCTGAGGCTCAAATGCATAGCCCCTGCTCTATGATTTTGCTGGTTAAATATCTGTAAAAATGAAGTGAAAATTCTGGTCCACCCACTAAAGCAGTATAAAATTTTATTGACCCACTTTAATCAATAAAGCTACCCCTGTTTTGCAACATTACAAGGCAGTGCTCACACACTGCACTGAAGAAACTAAAGGAAACAGGATTCAGGGACCCATAAATCACTCCAGAGAAAGAAAAAGGAATGGCCTTCATCTGATGAGATTTTTGCCAGAGCCTCCCTCAGTCATGCACTTCCAACTGTTAATTAAATATTGTCCACTTGATGCACTCAGACTCTGGCAGATTGAGAGAAGCAGGTTTATGGATGGAGACCTACCTCAGCACTGATACCTACTTTTGTATTTCAGTGTATGATCATCGGTATCCACTCTTCCCCATATGAACTAGCAGTGTGACCCTCTGCATCACATCCTGTGTCCCCATAACAGCAGCTTCCCATTGCAGTTGTGCCTGTCTGTGCATTCAGTGGTTGTCCTCTTGCCCCTTAGGAAAGCACGGGCTCCCCTTTTTAGAATAGGAAGTGTTCAAATATTGCAGAAATAATCTAAAGGCTTAACTGATTTCTACCAACCTTGGATCAGAGTGTTTAGAAATAATGATAAAGACTAAGTAATTACAAAGTTAGGAATGGCCACTTTTAGGGCTTACGGTCATCACAATACACCTCATCTTTATTCTTAGTGATGGGAAAGAAAATATATAAAATAGAATGGAATATTTCAGTTGGAAGGGACCTAGAATGATCATCTAGTCCAACTGCCTAACCAATTCAGGGCTGACCAAAACTTAAAGCACGTTGTCAAAGGCATTGTCCACATGCTTCTTAAACACTAACAATCTTGGGTCACTGACCACCTCTGTAGAAAGCCTGTTCCAGTGTTTGACTACCCTCTCAGTGAAGAAACACTTCCTAATATCCAGTCTAAAGCTCCCTTGATGCAGCTTTGAACCATTACCGCATGTTCTATCACTGGATACCAGAATCAGCTTATGTGTATATACACATATGCATATGTAAATAGATACATATCACAGGCAGCTCCCTGTTGGTGCAGACAACTACCTCTGTATTCTGCACAAAAACGACTTCAGAAGTGCAACATCCAGAGAGGGCCACAAACTTCAAGGCTGTAAACAGAATAACAAAAATCAGTGCTCAAATTTCTCTTTGATTTACAGTGAAAGAAATTCATAGAGGCACTGGGCAGAAGGAAACATGGACGGCAGCCTGTACAGGCTGAAAGAGGAGCCTCTGACTACAGAGCAGTAGTCAGTATGCAGCTTACACAGCAATGTAAACAGCAGCTTACATAAAATTTCCTAAGCAGCAAACATATTTATAGTCTGGACAATATGCTTCAAATGGGAACTGATGTTCTGGTTACAAAGAAATGAGACTCTCTCCAAACTGAACTACAGATGCATCATTTTTAAATACCTGAAATGTTTAGATAGCTGATGCTATTTAAGTGTCACTCTATCTCTGATCTTTGCGGAATATGAAACTCATTATTGTTCCCACAGTTGATTCAGTCTATTCGTTTCTTCTTCAAAAATCCTGTTTAGTAGCAGAGCTCAAATAACTTCTAAACTAGGATAAAAGCCCAAAATTTGAAGACTGATATATGCACACAAAGAAAGCTGAATTGCAAAGGGGTGCTGCTCCAGCACTGTCCTCATATAGCACAGCAGGCTGCTGCATCCAAGGGCATAAAGGCATCCACCCAAAGTGTCACTGCTGCACATCACACAAAAAACGCTTGTCCTGCAACAGTAAAGAAGCACTTCAGCAGTGAATAAAGTAACAAACCTTTACAACTGTTCTTCACAGCATTCACAGAGAGTAGATCCAGTTTTCTATATTGGCTTGCTCTTCTCTTGGCCATGCTAGTGGCAGAAAATTGATTCAGGGCATGTCTGCATGGCAGCTTGTGCCCTCTGCCTGGGTAAATCTCGTAGCTGGAAACTGAGGGCACCCATGCAGAAGAACTAAGCAAGGCTAGCTCAGGCCTGAAAACTGTACTGCCACATGCAAACAAGTAGCACTCTTAAAGCCCTACCTCTGAAGGCTTCTTTCTCTTGCCACACCATCATGTTACAAGAAACATGTTGATTCTGTGTCCCAGATTGTAAATCTCTGCTCTTAAGTACTGGACTTCATCAGCTGTGACCAGATGCCAGGAATTCAAGGATCCCTATAAATATTGTTGATTTGTATCTAAATAACACCCTTTGCAGGTATTTGAAACAGAAGCCAGTATTGACCAAATACATTATTTCAAATTACAGCCTTGAGGCTACCCTAGGATTTTATATGAAAAACAATTTATAATATCCCTATTTGCTATTTATATTATTTGCACAGTCTTCAAATTCAAAAGTGATCTAAGGAGAAATAAATCAAATGAAAACCAATGCCACAGGTACAACCCTAAAGCAGCAGCTGAAGCAGAGCTCTAAAGAGACAGAGGTCTTCAGTTTTTCCTACTTGCCATCATCAGGGGAGGTAAAACAGGAAAACACTGAAGGAGTTTCATTTTTTTCAGTCCTGGGACAAGGTCTAACTTGCAGTATGTTTTTGCTGTGCCAGCTCAGGGTAGGTTGAGCTTGATTTTACATCCTTCATGAAAAACAGCAGGATATATGTCTTGAGAATGAAAACTTTTCTTTCCCCCCTTAAAAAACCATAAAGGAGTGTACTTCTGAAAGCCTTGCTGCAGGCTGAGTGAGCACACACAAGTGCTCTGATTTTCACCAGAGCACTGTACAGGAACACAGCACAGGAGAAGCATGCACAAGCATAATTTCCTGATTGACCCCTTTGGATTTCTCTTTCTCCTCCCCCAGACTGAACAAGAAGAAAAAGAAACAGCTTAAAAATTAATGCTCCTGTTTCTCCACTCCCCACTCTCTCCTTGTTTGTTCTTTTGAAAGAAAACAAAGCTACTTCATTATTTACTGTCACCTTAAATTTTTGATTATAGTCAAAGTCAGATGCACTGCATTAAAAGGTACCAGCTTCTATTATCCAACAGTAAAGTTAATAGCAAGAACATTGCCAAGTGTCAGATTCACGTGTAAGCATATAGACACACTTGGGTTCCTGAGATGAATCCTCTGCCATAGTAAAGGCTGAGCTTCTCAAATGAATTATGGAGTCAGTAGCTGCAAATTTATATGAATAACATGCAGTTATCAGAAGGAAACTTTCTAATTTTTCCACGTCAAAGCTTCTAGAGCAAAAGTGGGAAAGGCTGCAGAATTTGTACCTCACAAGAAGCTCCAGCACATGCTCTTACGTAGCTTTTCAAGCAGTGAGTTAAAGACAGCTGAAAGAGGAAAACATACTTCAAGGCTAGAATTAGCGAGCAGTGTTATACAAAAGGGCTGACACATGCTGGCTTTGGGTATCATGCTGGGCCAAGCTCAGTTACAGCTTCTGACTCCCCCTGTAAGTACAAAGCCAGCACTTTTTTACAACAGAATTGCAGTTCTTGAAGAATGATGCTTATCCATTGCCATCTCCAGCCTTAACCATGCTTGCCCTCTCCCATAGGACCATCAGAGAAAACAGAGGTATATGAGCTGAGTTCATCAAGAACGGAGATGCTTCCTGGCATCAGCCTGGAAGTGAGTGGCTGAATCTGCAAATGAATTAAGAAGATTGTTGTATCTACTTTCAATGGTATCACTGAGTTTATGAGATTCATCATTTCTGACTACCGCTTTAAAAATAAGCAATGAAAATTTGTTAGTAAAGATTAAAGACCATGTGGTTTTATTAAAATTATTATTCCTATCCTGGTATTCACATTTCCTCAAAGGTGCTTGGAATAATAGGCAAAAGCCATCTGCTTCCCAAACTACTTATCATTACAAAATCAGGTTTACAAACAAAAGGTGTTTAGTAGAAATCCCGCTCTATGAATAAAAATGTGATTTTTTTTCTTTTCCCCTGTTCTATGGATGTCACAGGGGCACCCAGAGAACTTAAAGACATTTTCCACAGTAATGAATCCCCCACACACCCTCCCAGTTTTGGTAAAACAATTTCTTCTAGGTGAACTTTTTAGAGATATCCTCAAAGTCTTTATGAGAGAGTTTTCTGTTCCAGCCTGATAAATACTCTCTGAATTTTCATTTACTTCTTCCAATGAAACTTCATCTCTTTATCACATCACATCATATATAATTTGGTCAATATTCCACAGGCCGTTTTTTTCTGCCCAATTCCACTGGCACAAAATCTGTCACCTTGTGAAGAACTTGGAAGGTTATGGTCCTATCCAGGAGCTTGCAGCTAACCCCTTCAGAGAGATTCTCTCCTCTGGGGCTTCTTTTCAAAGTCCACAGACCTTGATGCCCAAACATGATGAGATTGATGTAGACGTCTAAGCCCTGGCATTATCGTAATTGCCATTTCTGTCACCATATCTGCAAGGTTTCCTCTCTATTATCTCAAAAAGCTCTGAATGTCTAAAACTGTAGGACTGTAAACAAAAAATAAAAAATCAATAATAAAAATAATAACAACAATAATAATAATAAAACTCTGCATTTCCACGCACAGAGATGTCTCTTTACAGGGCTGTTGAAAACAATTCAAGATTACACTGTAATCTTAAAGATTAATAGTAAAACCTCAAGAGTAACTTTTCCCTACCCTTTTCAGTTGGGCATCTTGTTCTCTCTGCAAGAAAAAGAACTTTGAGAAACTGTGCCTGAAATAGCAAGCTGCATCCTTGACAGCTCAAATCCTGCAGCTCTAACGCTTCCCACAACTGCACTTTTCAAAATTACCTTTTCTTGTCTCTGTGGATAATCAAGGATCACTAGTAAGTAGCACACACCACGTTTGCCAAAAAACTGAATTCAAGCAGCCCCTTCTTGCAACCAAGCATGTTGTTAACTCTTTCATGAACTACTGCTCTCAGCTTTATCTTCTTTTTTTTCCCAGCGTCTTTCCAAAAAATTCCTCACCCTAAGCTATCTGCAGTTTGTGCTGTTATCGCTTCAACCTATAACTTATCGCAGAAAATCCGAAGTTATTACCACATTTTCTTAATATAAGAAGAAAAAAAATCTGTAAATATTAATCTCTGTTGTATCTGACATGTCTTAAATAATATCACCAAAACAATACCTAAGAGATAAATGCATTCCAAAAGTCTTACAGAAAGAAAAAGTGTCTGATCTTTGTTTTAACTGAAATCTTTTCATTGATAATAGGGTGAATAAATTGCTAGGAATAATCACAGCAGTTACAACTACACATAGCACACATATTTCTGCTTCAAAGAAAAATACGGAATTTCCTGGACCTGTTTCCATCTAATCCTAGATTTTATACAAATCTTGACCCAAACCTTACTAATCATTTAATCACCAAACCTCACTTCCCCCTGCCCCACACCCCCCACTGCTTTGCTCAGTCTTCCCATGATTTGGAAGATGCATTTAATCTTACGTTACCTGTATATTAACCTTACGACCATAATTTCCCCTGGCCAGAGTACTCCTTTTAACAAAATGTCCCCGTCACCATACTCTCTCCCCTCCAAGTTGTCTCTTGCTTTTTCCAGCAATAAAAGATTTTCCTTAATTTGAAAGTTAATTTTAGGAGTTCCTTAAAATTTACACCAGTTTTAATTATTATTATTTTAAGAGAAAAAAACGTATAGTGGTGGATGCATTTAAACCAATCTTCATTGCACGAGGCAGAGGACAGGTTCTTACATACACAAATGTTAATAACTTGTTCTTTGCATTTTATTTCCAGCTATCATTAGATATGAGCACAGATTTAGTAATCTGGGTTTTAGCTTTTTTGGTTTTTTGGTTTCTTGTGTTTTTTTTTTTTTTTAAGAAATAAACTTTTCTTTCTATAAATAGAAATCAAATAAATACAGACAATTAATAACTAATTTGAATTTAAAGCCTTTAATATGGCATCTGAATTCACTTCCTTCCTGACTTTAACATAGCATGGACGGGGGTAACTTTTCCCAGTTTTTCAGTGGCTGCAAATACATTCGCTGCAAGTAAACCATCAGTAAAGTCCCTGGCAGATTGGTGACCCCAGAAGGTACATCCCTACCTGGTAAGGTCTAGCTGTGTAGCTGGTGTACACATTTTCTTGTGTCTCCTTTTTGAACGTGTCAGAGCAATGACCCTCCGCAGCCTCCTGCGGCAGCAAACCATGATGTTCACTTTGTGCACTGGTGTTGTTTCAAACCCTTATCCTAATGATTTTATTGCATTTATTGCTCCCTGGTTTTTAAGGGCAGTTAGTTGAAAAGCAGTCCGTGCATCATTGCCTGGAAGATCAAAATATTTGCTACAATAATGACAAATCACAGCAATTAGTTAGTGCAGATCCCAGCAACACTTCACAACGTGACTGGATCAGGTTGTTAATTTGTTTCAGGCACTACCTGACCTCTGCCTACCTACCCCCTGTTTCAGGAGAATTACATTTAAAACCACCATAATTGCCTGGATGACATGAGCCTCTCATTTGAAATCAATTCATTCAATTTCCCCTTCCGTGTTTCTAATATTGTTTCTTAAGTATCATGACAATTTAAAATAATTATATTTTAATTAGCACTGATTTTCAGTGGAAGTCATGCATATCCACTTAACAACTTCCACATTAGTACCCAAATCAGTTCCCTGTGATTATCTGGAGACTCAAAAGCAGAAATGAGATACCGGTATAATCTTTGTTGAGCTCTTTATAAAGAGATTTCTAACAGAATCTATGAGCAGCACATACATATCCAGAGCCACAGAAATAAGCAAAATTAGCACAGATGACAAAAAACCCCAAACATATGAACTAGAATTCAGCATTACTAACATTTGCTTACTTAATCTTTTTAGTAAGGAATAACAGCACTTTACAGGGTTACAATATACAAATAAACACTTCAGCTTTTGGTTTTTTGGTTGGGTTTTTTTTTTTTTTACACATACTCAAGAGTCTTTTGCATTTTTTTTTATTTATTTCCTAGGACTATATAGAGAATGTAACTATTCAATACCTTGGATTTGACCTTGTGTGTCACCCATTAGCACCCAAACACCCAGCGAGGTTACCACTCTTACCTTCATGACCGAAGCACAGCTGGGACAAACAGGGTAAGTTAGCACCTCAAACAGAGGCCTTGGATGGCTAGAGTCTCAGAATAGAAATCAGCGTTGCTGCAGCTCAGGACAGATAATGTACTGCCAAGTTTTCTGAAGATCACTCCGAAAATTTATGAAATAGTTCTTGTAATTTTTTTCCCTCCCTCCTGCACAGTGCACTAAGTCCCCTCTCTACCCAAGTACGGCATGGATTCCTGGCAGCAGCCTCAGATCCTTGAAGATCAGGATTTCCAGCCCCAAACCCCACTGCAGCTAATACTGTTTTGCCCCTTTGAAGTGTTTCCAACGAGGGATCCCAAAGCTTTTTTAGCATCTCCTTTACAAGTTACTTGAATATAGCTACATTTATTTCACAGATGCAGAGTTTCAGTCATGGGCATTCACTGGGAATGAAAGTCAGATGTCCTAATTAGCCACATAGTCTACTAATCACTTCATTACCTTCATTTCAGGAAGCCAAAACAATTTAAGTCTGGGGGGGTTTGTACACAGCAGGATATTAGCTCAAATTAGGATATATAGTTAAAAAGGAAGCGCATTCATTTCTTTAGAAAAGCTGTCTGTTTTGAGCACAATGGCATGAAAAGAACCCAAACCAACAAACAACCCAAACCATAGCTAAGTAATGGTGGTACATGGCCCATATACCTACATACTTTTTTTGACCGCCCAAATTATGGAAGTGCTTATGTACCCAAAGGAAGAACAGTCATGCTGCTCCTGGACTAAAATTTTCTGTGAGCAATACATTTTGCAGAAACAGAGCAGAGCTTTAGAAAATAGGTTTTTAAATGATATGGCACCACTCCTAAAGGAAATATTACTGACAACAGCATGCAAATGTTTGGTATAGTGTTTGGCACAAAGTGAGAACATATGGTATTTAATGCAAGCAAATTAAACAGCTCTATGCTACAGTCAACTGGAGATGCATGCTACTGTAGCAATCCTAAAGCTGGTATAAACTATTTCCCTCAAGATTTGCACCTGTATGAATTTGGCTGAACATATGCACAGTTCAAGCAACTATGCATTAAAATTCATCCAGGCTTTCCAAATGCATACAAATTATGGATTCTAGCTAAAATTTACAGGGAAGTATTTCAGTTTCTCCATTTCTGGTTCTGAACTCAAGCGGATGATACATGAGCTCATAACGGCCATCTGCACATCTGATCGATTGTCTTCTCGTCTTCTCTACCATCATTATTGGGTTTTCTATTCTTTATTTAATCTTAGTTGAATGGGTTTAAATTGCTCTCATTCAAATGCATCAGCAACTATCTAAAGACCAGGATTAACTATCCAAAAGCATATGCTGCCTAAGAAAGTCTAGAAGAACCTCCCCAACCATGGTGACTTGTGTCTCATTGACAAAGTCAAGGCTGCTCAATACCACACTGTGCCCTGAATTACCAGGATGATCCAAACCTGTGAAAACCTCATGTGTTTAACCAATTCAGTCTTGTGCATCACAGCTAGGGAAGATTTTCCACCCCCAGTGCAGAACACAAACTCTAGGCGTGGGTTGATTTGGATTGACCACAGGCAGCTTTTAGCTTTCAGTGGCATCACCATGCTGCAGGCTTCACTTCTTCTCCCACTAAAATACAGGCATTCTTTACCCTGCAATTTTAACTCCCTGGATTTCCTTCAGCTTGCTATTCCCAAATCTGCCTTGCTAAAATCCGCCATGCAGTGCAAATAACCCAAACTAAATTTCCTGTGTAATAATATTATAATCACTGAATCTTCAGTTTCACCATGTTCATCAGATTTGGCTCCTTTGCTAAGATGACACCTCCAAAAAATTCTCTCTTCACATCAGCTGCTCAATAGACTGTTCAGGGAGATAATTTTGTTTCACCTCTAGAAACACTTCAAGCTATTCTGAAAGTATTCTTGCAGTCATTGTCAATAAAGTAAACTAACCAAATTCAGTGCTTCTAACTTCTTCCGCAAAATTCTAATATCTATATTGACTAACATTTTCTCTTCCCTTGCCCTACCCTACAGACCTATAAACAATTAGCCCATTTGTGAAATTTTACATTACAATATTTCTCTTAACTCGTCCTTGATGTAACAAGCTAAGTTACATATTACAACACATAGAAAAATTATCTTTATTTTATATTAGAGACAAATTTTTGTATCTTCACATATTTCATTACATGAGTCCTACTGAAATGAGGGGTTTATTTTTATACTTTAAAATTGCTGGGAGTCAGTAACAGTATTAAAATAGGATATTATGTACTATAATCTCAGAATCAACATCAAAATGTTTCAGCTATTTTCATGCTAAATTTCATTTCTATAGAAACACCACAGCTAAATTTTGTGTGAATTGTAGATTCTTCTAGTAATACAGATCAACATTAAAGACTCCAAACTAGTTACTAAGAATTTAGCTGTCTGAACTGATTTACGAGATCCCTTAGCTATAATCATCTTAATCTCTGTGCATTAACTTTCTCTCCTGCAAAAAGAATTGTCTTTATGGCTATAACATGAATTACCACTTGAAGTCTCCAAGTTCCTCACCAAAAAAACCCCAACAAAACAAAACAAAATTAAAAAAAAAAAAACAGAAAAAAATCACAGAGAACAATCTACACTTTGATTAATAAATTAACTGCTTCTCTGGGCATTTTTATCTTTATGAAAGAAAATGAAACATTTTTAACAAACATTTATGGGAGAGTTTGGGAAGCATGGCAAAGTGAAGGGATAGAGCTACACTTTCTTATTATCTTCATGTTAAAGAAGGAAGATGTATAACAACCATTATTTTAATCAATCTGGCCTCAAAACCTCTAATGAAAAGTTTTGCTGGGCACAAATTCTATGGAAGTTGATCCATTTCCATTTACAAGCTCATGCTAGACATAGCCTCAGCTGCAGATGATGGTTAGTGTAATGAATAGGACACAAGGTTCTCCACTCATGTGAGGCTTTAGTCCTCATGCAAGTTTCGCAAATTCTTCCCCTCCACTGGCAAGAAGAGCACCTTCCAAGGACATGCTGGCATAGGTTACAAGTGTGTCTGTCTTGGCCATTGAGAATTCATCTGCACAAGTTGGCCTGACGTTTGCCAAAGCAATAGGAAGTGGATATAACACAATGTTGTCATTTAATGTATTCAATGTGCAGACTAATATTCAGTATAAGAGATTCCCTGTAATAAATATGCATTTCTTCTTTATGATTTTTCTTTATGTTCCAATATTTTTTACTGTGACTAGTCTATTTTAGTGTTAAGGACTAATTTAAGTTAGACTAATTAAGTTTTAAAGGACCAACACTTAGTCAAGTACCAGTCCTTTATTAAACAGCCGAAATTAATTCTAATGGAGAATTCATCACTCAGAGTATCCTGAGCAATCCTAAACACCACTGATAGTCAGTTTAGGAGAAGGCACCTTATTCACGCATTTTAAAGCAAGACAGTTCACATCAGGTTATGCTATGGAAAACAAATGTGTTGGCAAGTAAAAGGCACGTTTCAGTCTAGAATTTTTTTCTAAAGCTTAGCCTGCCTGAGAATTGAACAGGGCCTCACTTTTCGTGAAAAATGACATTTTTCAAGCTTGTCATGAACAGCCAGCTCAGTGGTCAATTAAGAGCAGGCCAACCCACTTTTTATGCTGCTTTAAAATACTATTGAATTACTGCATTCAGAAATAGAAGTTGCTCTCTCCACAATGTCACAGCACATGCCAGTAAGATGCATGGCAAAGCATAAAAAAATACATTCAAATGCCCTTAAAATTAAAATGCATAAAAATCATGCATTCAGTCTAAACACATGCCTTGGAAAACACAGCATAGCCAGATCAAAGGTTTTCATGTGTAGAAGTGAAACTCAGCATTTTTAGCCCTTACTTTTACAGGTTAATTTTTATTGCAAGATTTTGAAGACTCCTAGGAGAGCACACAGGAGAGTAGATAAGCATGGCAGCCCTGGTCCATCCTG
Source organism: Psittacus erithacus (assembly GCA_009867235.2). Taxonomy (NCBI): domain Eukaryota; kingdom Metazoa; phylum Chordata; class Aves; order Psittaciformes; family Psittacidae; genus Psittacus; species Psittacus erithacus. Next base: position 7,784 of record WYDI02029080.1, on the reverse strand, counting down.
GGGGAACTTCTGTTTTTCCACTATTGTTGTTGTCTTCTCTCACCTGATTTAATCAACAGGCATATTCTATGTTAGCAGTCAGCACCTCTGTGTCAGAACTAGCAATAAATCAAATCAGTACTATAAATATGCTGAAGATTACACAACTCTGCCCAGCTTTTTGCTTCCGAGATAAAAATCCCAGCAGTGACAGCTAAGGTGCTACAGCTTGCCAAATGCACTGTATCAGCAATGCTAGTCCTGTGGAATGGAATCAGCAAAACTTGAATGAAATAAAAAAATTGAAATAGTTAGGGATTAGGGAAAAAAAAAAAATACATCTTGCTAATTTACAGGTTTACCAACTGTTCTGAAAATGGTGCAGTGTAAGAGTGAAAGCTTCCAGGACAGTAAAACACACCTTGGAAAACAAAGCACCAAACCCAAAAGATTTAAGAAAAAAATATAGGTAACTTTCATGCTAGCACAAAGATTGTTATTAATTTATGAGTATATTTAAATAAAGCAACAACTTTATATAACATTATCATGAGCTATCTCTGTATGGATCATCAGACATTACACCTTGAGACAAAGGAAAAAAGCTCAATATAGAAAAAGTTTTAACATGCTTTTTCTGTGATAAGCCACAGTGTGTTCTACAGATGCTTTTTTTTGTTATTGTCATAAGTCATATTAGTGTGAAGTCCCCAAGAATCCCCATTCTCTACTTGAAAACTTTCTACTCTGATACTTCTTGTCACTCAATAAATAACATTTTATGAAGGATCAGCAATCTTGACTGAACAAGAAAAGTGCATTTTGAATTGTAATCCAAATTGTGAGAAATTATTCTGAAATTTGCATCTCTTCAGAACAGCATCACCACATGCAGAGAAAGATTGCATCCAAGCAGAAGTGAGGAAAAGGCACAAATTGTTCAACACAGGAGCTGCTTTCAGATCTTGGAGTTATTTAGGGTTAAATTTTATTTGCCTTTTCTCACATGGGGTATCTCTGTAGCAGTTCATATGGATTGGAGTTGTTTGATAGAAACCATCAATCAAGTTAATTACTGAAAGTACATTTCTCTAAGCCTATGCCAATGAGTGCTGGAAGGAACCCCAGGTGAGGGTGACATAGCCCCAGCACGATCCCGAACAAGCCAAGTAACAACAGCCAAAAACTTTGCCTTCAGATGATCATGTTAACTGGAGGGCAATGACAGCACAGTGCATTTCCCTCCATTAAACTTAGAATTATATAAGTTTGCTGCTGCTGAGGGTAGGGGGAGGACGAAAGAACATAATCAGACAGAAAAGCAATGCAGCTTACTGACAGATCTTATACTTGTATGAAACTATAGGGTTTTGCAAATATTTTATGTAATTTACGTTTCGAGTTTATACAAAAGTATATCTCCACTCCCCAGGACTATTCATTGCATGTGTTATTTTTAAAATGACTGCTACTATTCACCTAATAAGACACCTACACATTCAGCTAATGCAAGAAGACTGGCAACATAAGATTATAACATTAGCATACAAGGCTTCTCATGTATAATTTATAGGTACCATGTTTTAAACTATTTTTTCCCCTTCTTGGATGCTAGACATAGTGTTTAATTTCAGCTAATCCTTTCATCTTTTTCAATCTACATTGTGAAGGTCAAACCACATGCAATATTCCTTATATAACCTGAACCAAGGTCAGCCTTTGAATGCTATGATCAAAATTTCCCTTAGGAGGATAAAGTAGGAGGCAGCAGTCAGTTCACCTCCCAAAACTAACCTTAACTAATTACTGAACCCTTCCATACTAAAATGCCTATGTTGAAAAAGAAAACAATACTTGTACCATATTTTTTACTGGCTCAAGGGCAAAGATGAAGAAATTGCACAGCACACATTATAGGACCTTCCCTTTAAACTGCATCCTGTATGATTTGAAACAGGGGCTATAAAACTAGTCCTTTTGCCTTTGCTTGATTGCTTTTCTACCAAAGATAGATTGATACACTTATGGGCCACACATGACAATGTATTTGTAACAGTACTTTGTATATAAATTCAATGTTAGAGATTATAGTGGTTTCTTCAGGGGAAAAAGCATCCTCTCTGCCTATGATCTCCCACTCAAAGCTGACAAAGTTTGAGAGGTGAAGGGTCAAAGTACTTGACATTTGAAAATTTCACTCCAATTGCTTCTTTCAGTTCACAGCCTGCAGCTACAGACATATACATGGCCAATGGAAAGTAAGCCACCCCATCTGTGGCTCATGCCCATCTGCAACTTCAGCAGCTTGCACCCTCAAACTCACATGTGCCTGCGCCAAACTGCTCTTTGCTTTGTAATTAGATCATCTTTCCCCCACAGCTGCAGTGTCTGCATGAAAACAGAAGGGTTTCCACATGCACTCTCATCTTGGAAAGCAGTTCCTTAGTTATCTCCCTGCGCATGTGGTTTGGTCATGCCCACCATGCCTTCTAGTATTAAAATTCTTCAAGTTTCTGCAAGCACAAGTTACTATCCGAAAAAAGCTAGCACCCTAGCTTTTTCTTTTTCTGCTTAAAACACAGTCTAAAGGAACAGATGCAGACATTTAGCACAGGCAAGTCCGGGAAGACCTAAAAAACCTAAGCCTCTGTGCCGCATTTCCAGGCCCTTCTGCATTTTGTTGTCTCTTAAAATTCTTTAACATCAGTCATAACAGCAAAGTTTTGCCAAGTTCCTTGCCTGTTACATACATAAACCATCACACATTCACTTTTGACAGACATGTAATTAAGAAAGCAAGGCATTAATCAAGTAATATGTTACCAGAAAACAGAGGAATTCATGCCTTTTTTCCCCCACCCCAATGAACACCAGATATATAGTTACTTTTTCATATTATCTTAAGTCAGTATTTTCCATGTCTTAGGCTCAAACCATAAATATCATTGTAAAGATTATTTCATGTTTCTTGCATCAAGAAAAAAATGTTTCAGACTTGTAACCAGGAGAAAAAGTGAGAGAAACCTTTAACAATTCCAGTAAAGCTTTTCTGCAATATTTCTGTTTAAACTTTCATACAGTATAAATAACATGTAAATAAATAAGCCTTCCAAGAATGTCCATACAGGAAAAATAAAAAGAGGAGGTGGCTGTGTTTTTTGTTGTTGTTTTGTTTGGTTTTCTTGGGGGTTTTTTGGGTTGTGGTTTTTTTGTTTGTTTGTTTTTGTAGGGTTTTTTTGTTTGTTTTTTGTGGGCTTTTTTGTTTGTTTATTTGTGGTATTTTCAAGGTGTTCTTAAGAGAACATTTGTATAAACTTTTGCTAGACGTGGTGTAGGAGGACTGGAAGAATATATATATTTGGAAAGATACCTTGCATATCTACCAATGAATAAAACATTGCCCTTTATGTGCACATTAAATCATGTAGCATGACTAATCCTGGAATACTTACTGGCTTTTCTAAATTTCAAAAAAATTAGTGGATTAGCTCAAGTCGCCATTAATAAAAGACAGACTGTCACTGTAAAACTTGGTTAGAAAGAAATAAACCAACATAGAGGCTTATGAAAACTACTCCTGTTGGTTGCCCAGTCTCTGATGCTAAGAACAACATCTGTAAACTTCGTGGCTGCATTTTATTTGACCCTTTTTTGCACTTTTACCACTATTTTTGTAGAAAAAAGAAAAAAATAATTCAGATTTTCTTGCAACACTTTGTTTTTTTAAAACTACTTAATAAGAACAAGAAATAAAAATGGAGACATCACAGCCACTTACTCTGCAATCTCCCTAGGAAGCAGGGAAACCACACCTCAGGTACCAGCGCAAATATTGCAGTTTAGTTGCCAAGCAACCCCTTTATCCTCTGAAATTCATGCTCAAGTAGCTATAAAATCACTCATTCAAAGGAACCAGAAAACAAAAACAAGTTGTATGTACAGCGTCCTGTTTTGTTAAGCAAAGTGTGAGAGAAGAAAAATCTAAACCCCAACCAAGGCTTCCTAAATGTAAACAATTGGAAATCACAATATTAGCTTCAGGATGCCAAAACTGCATTTTTCTCATCACACAAAGAAGTGGAGCACTGTTGGCATTAGTGCTCTCCAAAACATACTTTGGGAAGTGAGACTTCACACACCAGCACCCCTTGCGAGGCATCTCCTCTCCGGTGCACCAAGCCATCTTGATGGACTTCAAAATACTATTTTGTCTAGAATGTGGGGTAGGCATTATAGGAAATATCAGCAATAGTGATCAAAGATGGCTGACCTAGAGGGCAAACAGTCAAACATTTACATGGGTGTTTCTAATGATTCAGATAAACTTGATCACAAGCGCAATGTTTAAGCATCACACATTCCAAAAGCTGTTTGGGTGGGGCGTAGTTTTATTCTTTCGTTACTATAAGAAGTGAACAAAAGTGAATTATATCAGTCCAAATAAAGTACGATGTGAAATCAAGTACTGCATTTTTAATCCTGTAGCTCATTTTTATTCATACATCTGCTATGAGAACTGAATAGCTAAGCACCACAAATTTTAGTGAACTATTTCCATATTTCTCAGTTATTTCCCATTTTCTGTAGTATGTATTCCACAAATACAAATAACTTGTGCACATATACTTTTGCATACATAGATGTATATACATGTATGCGCACATACACATACAAGTATGGATATAAACGGTCAATATTACTCTCTTCCCCTTCTAATACTTTCAAAACTGAAACATCTTATTTGGACTTTTGACATTTTTGGAACAGAAACCCATAAGGGTTTTTAATCATAAGGAAAAATAAATATATCCAGTTTGAATCAAATGTTGTGCTTTACCCAGTATGTTTATTTTTCTGTCCAGACAGATTAGGAAAAAATTACTCAAAGATATTCTTATTTAAAACCAATTACTGAGGTAATAATAGATATTTAATTTCTTCCTTTTTGGGTGCTCTGAGAGGGTATAACCAGAGTCCACCAAGGCTTATATAGTCTTACTGTTACATTCTATTATAGCTTATAATGGCCTTACTGGTATCTGCAATTGCCTTTTCTTTGAATCCTTGGTCATGAGGTTTCTTTTCCACTGTCTCCTTGAAATCTCCTTTCAGATGCTGAGAAGTGCAATTTGAAGTAGCACAGCTGCAGGTGGATTGGTGTGGGCATCCTCTCTGGAAACAGCATCCCTGGAGAGACAGCACTTTACTGTACACAGATGCAGCAAATAATAACTGAGAAGAACACACCAGCACCACCACACAACCAACCAAAGCTGCAGAGAAAAATAAATAAAAATAAAAGAACAAAAATAGAAAGATATTTCATATTTGAAAGACTCTAATCAAAACCATAACTTAGTGCAGACTACAGACAACATGGGGACTACAAGAACTTCAGACAGTAAATTTATATATATTTATATATATATTTTATATAGTATTTCTGAAAGTCTCTGATTGAAAGATTTGATTTTCTTTCACCTCTTTTAAAGACAGAATCTTTTAAACTATAATCAGCCTTTGTCACTGTGCTGGTCCATAATACTGTGTCTTTCACTAATCTTATTTTTCTTTCTCCCTGTTTTGCCTTGCTTTTCAAATATTGTCTTCCCCAGGATAATAAAGATACACCTCCTGAAGGTATTTTTCTGCTGTTTTTCAAACATATAGTTTTTAGCAAAATGGTGGTACGTGAAAATAATTGCACGAGAGTGATCTGGGGATGAAAGACATGCAGAGAGCCAAAGACTGGGGGAACGGTTCATTGTGCCACATTCCTCCATCCACAGCATCTTCATCTGGGGAGCCGCAGGCTTCATGAGAAACGTTCACTACAAACCATGAAATGCAAGTCGGGTAGAGAGTTTAATATTTATTGGGAAGATTTTTCCTGAAGATTAAGAATTCTTTGGTTTCCTTGCAAAAACCCAGCTTCTGTGATCCAAGACTTGAGTCTGAGGAGTTCAAACCTAAAATTACCAACAGAAGCCAGAGTGCAAACAAGAGTCTCCTTGCTCTTACCTTCATCAGGGAGCTGCCAGCTGAGGCGTGGCTTTCACATCTGGCCAAAGCCCTGTTGTTCATTTACAAATTTGCTCAAACAGCACACCAACTCCAGGCTTTAGCTGCAGATTGAACTGGTCATGAAGGATGACTGTGTCATCTACAACATGTCATCAACAAGTTCATACAGTTAACTGCAGATAAAAGCTTGAGAAATGGATCTAGGGTACAACTGTTCATGGGAAGGCAGATAGCAAACTCCTGCATAAATCCTTCTACTTATATATATATATACACACACACACATATATGTGCGTATGATGAGAAAAAGATAAGATGTCTAAGACAAAGATTCGTATATATGTTTTATATATATGAATTTTCAGGAAGTTTGAAGTCTCCTGTTTTCTGCTCTCAAGCACTGCCCGTTTTAAAGTTCTTAAGACATCAGGTCATACCAGTACATTCTTCTTCCTCTCCAGTTCCTCCTGCATTTGGATTATAAACCAGGACCCTCTCTAACCCACAATAATCAATAGCTTCACACTGGTTTTAACTACTTTCACTTTCTGTACATGAAATCCATTCATAATAAGCATCTTAGCTATTTTTTTTTTTTTTTTAACATATACAGGCCAGTTCAAAATGTTTAAATACTCATTTAGCTGTACAAAAAGTTACTGCCCTTGGCCAGGCTAAATAGCTAAATCCTTACCAATAAGGTTTCATAGCTTCTATAATACCAAACCACAGTAATTTAAGTTGTAAGTCCCAGCCCCAGAAAAGAGAGATGAAGATGGGACCTGGAGGAACCATGTCCTGCAAATCTTGAGGTTCAGGGTAGATGATTGTATCTATCCTCCCCCATATCCACACATTTCCTGCCTTCTCTCTTCCATTAATCAAAGATCTATTGTAACAGACTTTCAAAGCCATAGGCACTCTCTATACCTCCAAAGTCTAGGTAGTTTCTACCTAGGGAGCAAAACACTAAAGGTTTTATATGCTCTTATTTGCTTAGAGTGTCCTATTATTGCTACACAACTGAGCATCACACCCTCACGTCTTTTGCAGCTCAGAAACCCACCATTTTCTATTGTCTCAGTACCACCACCTGCCTACCATAGCCTGATTTTTGGTTTTTTTTCTCCCTTTTCCTGCTTTGGGTTGGTTTTGTTTTCTGCCATCTCTGTAGCCACTGAACAAGTTCCAGTCCTCAGTATATCTCTGTCAAAACTTGTGCATGGCTGATCTTCTGCAACGGTCAAACCTGTTTTCAGAATTTGCACATTTTTATGCTCCTACGTATTTTTTATTATCTTTCATGTCTGGTTTACTAGATGAAACATTTCGAGTAGAAAATCCTAAGTGTGCCAAAATTTTTTGCCTTTTAACCTGATATATTTTTTTTGAAAAAAAGTTACCAATGTTATTGGGAAGTCCCATGAACTCAGAGGCCAGTACAAGCAAGCATTTTTATAAAACTCCCTTCTTCCTACCTTACACTTATTCATACTGTTGCATTCAAAATACTTTTCCTGGCTAAAAAAAACCCCAAAACAAATGAAAAGGCAATAAGAGTGTTAATACTAAATGTTGCCTTTTTTTGGTTTTGTTTTTGCTCCAGGGGATGTTTTGTTTATTTTGTAGGGGTTTATTGGGGTTGTTTTGTTTTGGTTTTTTTTTTTTTGGGGGGGGGGGGGGTTTGTTTGTTTTTTTGTTTTTGTTTTTGGTGTGTTTTTTTTTCCTTCCCCCCCCCCCTCCCACTATCCCCTACACCCCAAGACACAGAACAGGGGAGA
>WYDI02029075.1:25406-35489 GCA_009867235.2 Psittacus erithacus | reverse complement strand
GGAAGGACAGGTTGTGGGGGGAAAACAAGCAGGCTACATGCTTTGTCTAATTTACAACTAAGCTTAAACCACAACATTTTGTGTATTGTGGACTTCCAAGCTACAGCGTTTGTTTCTTCTTTCTCTACATAAATTCAGAAAATAAATAACTTAATTCTTCTATGATAATCCTGAAGCATCATCCATCATATTGTACCTTCTCTGAAATTCAGATCTTCCATTCTGCCCACAGATATACCCTATATCTCCATGCTGTGTTCATCTGCTGTCTGATTTATTGTCTTGAATTTTTGAAATTGTACTAACATTTCATAAATCTTGAATAGAAAGCTGGGTATGGTATAAGGTGTGTAGTACATATCTAAGTTTTACAATTTCCAAATTTATTTAATTTTTCTTCTTAGGGTATCTTACTAACTAAAGAATTTAAAAATTTAATACAACTTCTAGGGTGTGCTTTTCAGTCTAATTTTGTGGCTTTTGTAGACTAATGCATACCTGAGAACAATTTACTGGCAGGAATATTAAACCTGTCTGCCTACCTGTTCCTTTATTTAAGTTCATCCTTTGGCTTTCAGTAATCCTCTATACCACCATACTAATCTTTCTACCTTTTTTGATATTTGTAACATTTAGACATTTTCAATTGATTATCATGTCCCACTCTTAGTCATTGCTTAGCCAAACTACTCAGATTTCCCCTAGTGTACCATCATAAACCAGCTATCTCTCTTCAGCATTTTTATATTGCTCTTCTGATCAATCTTTAGTTGCTCAGTATCTTTATAGCAATATGATGTTCAGGAACCGAGGTTCATAATTCTGGGATTTTGTGGTATTAAGTGCATAGTTACTTAGGGCAGTGTCTTTTGCCCGCTTTGTCTTGCATGCATCCCTGTAAAGAGATTAAATGCAAGGATTACAGAGCTGCAGCCTGCCCAAGAGAAAGCAAAGGGCCATCTGCATTCCATTCTCCAGCAGGCACATGGAGAAATCTCGTTCAGGCAAGTACCTGCTTACCCTGCATTAGGCAGCACCCTTGCATGTCAGTTATTAAGTATATTATCAGATAATAATATATGGTAGAGTGTGCTTTTTTTTTTTGCGATTATTTCAGAACTACAATGACGTGATGAGGTAGTGAAATAGAATATGGGCTATGAAGCAATTATTTGGAAGTCTTTCAAGAAAAACTGAAGGAGTGGTATTGTCAAACTTCATGTTAAAATTCTGAGTTTGCTGATACTGTCTAAAAGAAACAGTCAGTTCAGCTCTTTTGTAACAGGTATCTCTTGGGTTAACAGCTTTCTCCACTGCATTGTAGTTTTCTGAAATCACTTGTCAGCAAAAGGCAACCCACTGACCTTACTGGATATTTTTTAAATTTTCCTGGGATTTCTCAAAGATCTTAGGAATATCATCAGTAAAGGACAAATATTTTCATTACCTGCAGAACTCTACTTTCTGAAATATGTTAGCCCAGAGGCGCTACCATTGTTGCTGAGGGGCTCGGCCTTGGACAACGGCAGGTCCGTTTAGGAAATGGCTCTGTCTGAGACAGGGGAAGCTTCTGGTGTCTTCTCACAGAAGCCACCCCTACAGCCTTCCCTGCTACCAAAACCCAATACAGTTTCGAAAAGTTTTTCTCTGCAAATACCATGATACATTTTAATAATGCAGTCCAGTGTGCGGGGGGCAGGAGACAAAGAGACACACAGGGACATACTCTGTTATTTCTCGGAACTTCAACTGAGATTAGCCAACTAGTCTAAACTACTCATTAAGTTAGCCTCTGCAGTTAACAGAGACATATTTCTATAGAGCCATTTATCCTATTCTAAGATTAATAGGATAACTCTTTGCAGCTGGTCTCTCTGTTGACTTTTGGACAATTAGTTTAGACTGAGAACTTGACCTCTAGACAGACAAATTTAAGTCATTTAAATGCCACTTGTAAATATTTGAGTCTTTTTGTTTTTAAAAGAATACAGGCAGAAATTGTCTTTATTTCTAACATAAAGAACAGAGAGCAAAAGTGAAGGCTCTCAAATTGCTGACACTCTGTGAAGTAATCTCATCACTTAATTCTTCAGAAATATGGAATTGCTTTCTTTGAGGTTGATTAACCCATTTAAGTAGATTAACTTCATCAGTATTATTGAAACAACTAGGAGAGCTCCAGTTTATGTGCTAAAAATTTGTGTTGTTGGGACCTGTAAGAAAATCTGAGATCAGTGTGAACAAACCAAGAACTGTAGGCAATTGGAAAAGACAGGAGGGAATTGAGGAGGGCAAGAAAAAAAAGAATGAAAAACAAAAAGGCAACTTTAAGAAATTAATGTTGTCTTCAGAGAATGACACATTATAAGCCAGTGCATAGCAGATGCAGAAACATGCCTTGCATTTTATTTTTAATGGATCTGCTTTGAAACCATCACTGTAGACAATATAGGAACCTTTTGTTAGATGATTCACTTCTGTCCAGTGCTTTTCAATGTGATCATTTTATCTTCAAAGTGAAGTAATGGCACCCTATTACAAGATGAACTGGGATATCAAGAGCCATGGACAGAAGAGAAAGGTTGAAACATGGATCATAGAGCACATTAATTACTAGGGGTGAAAGAACGTGATAGGGTCTGAAGTGCAAATAATTGATTATAATGAAGTCATTGACGTACATCCACTTGTTTCTTCCCAGGTCTTGAAATTCCTCTTCCTCAAATTTGAGCATCCTGAGGGAGAACATTTTTTCTTGTAACAATGGGACTTTTTCAGCCATTTCAGGGATTCTGGGACGAACCTTCTTGGCATCTGTGAAGCTTGCTGGTATATAAATATTGGGGTCTAATTTCATCTAACTGAGCAATGATGAATAGTTAATAGCATCTGGCAGTCTTAGGTGAGTTATGTCAGTGACTTGGTATGCTGAGACGTACAAACTAATCCCTTATTTTTGGAAAGTCCTTTAAATGAATCTCCAAACGCTATAGTAACATCAAATTAAGATTTACACTGGGTTGACAAATTCACTGGAATTGGTGTGATTATGCCCATTGTTCTTTTTCCTGAACACTTTAATCCTGCAACAAATATTACAATTCTGCCTTCATCTGTCTTTCATAAAAGCATGTTTGAGAAGAGTCCTGGATCTTTCCTCATATAGTTAGTGTAGGTTGACATCTGTGTTGATTCCAGATTTTCATTGATGTAGAATAATTGCTTCATGAAAGCAAGCTGAAGAATGTCTACATGTGCTGCAAACCCATCTCTGGCTGTCATGTTTTCCATTGCTGCATTCCCATGAATTAAATGTTTATATATCAGCTCTTTAGACACATGAAGGCATTTGAATGTAGACCTTCAGTGTCTTAGTCCATTGTTCACCCTGGGCTGAAAATGGTCCTACCACCATCCTCTTCTACCCCTCATCCTCCCCCAAGCAAGCACAGTAGAATACAGAAATGGAGATGGAAACAGAGGCTGTGTAGGATTATAGACCTTTGCTTAAAGCCTCATTGTGGTACGAAGAGAGAGAGAATGTTCATTTTGTATGGCAAACTTCCATAGGCAGGTTTGAGGGTAGGACAAAAGCACTGCTTTCTTTCAAATAATCTGACAATTAGAAAATTCATGTGGCTGTATTCTTCAGCTATTCAACCTTTTCCCTCCCTTCACTTTTCCTCCTTTTCTCCTAGGCCAGCCTTTCTAATTAATTTGCTTCCTTCCATGATGGCTTCTTGCTCACCTATTCCATCCTCTGAAGACAACAGGAAAGCTACAAAAGCAATGCAAAATGTCAATTGCTTTTTTGTCCACAAGGAAGACAGTTTATCAGGGGATAGAGGTATGACCACTGTATGCAAGTGGCCTCCTACAAGACTTCAGATACTCTTAGGGCTTGATGGGATGGGGGTGCCCTGCCTTGGCTCTAATGGCTTGAACATGCAGAGCCAGGCTGCTGTTTGGAGGAGCTGAGCCAAATATTCGAGAGCATAGGCTCGGCACCTTTCTCACTCTGGGTACTTAAAGCTCATGGGATGGATAAACTTTCACTTCTGGACTAGACCAAGAGTGTCCATGCTCTAAGGGAAAATAAAAGGATTTGTTTCCCTGCCATATGCCACGTGCTGGTACTCCTCAAGGTTGGTTCACCTCTGCCATATTTCCATATATTTTAGCACAGAATAAAACTCAGGTTGCAGCCTCCTACCTACATGGGACATCTAGAAACCAATGCAGAACAATGCCTTAGATTGCCTAAAGCGCAAGTGCATGAGACACAGAGAGACAAACTCATACTTTTTATGATAGCAGAGCTCACGCCAATCCAGGCACTTTTGCAGCATCAAATTAGATTAATTTTGTAGTCGCTGTGCACTCAGTTGACAGCCTAAGAGCAAACATATCCAGTACTGGCAACAATAAGCAATCAAAACCACTTCGAGGTGGCTTTCAAATGAAAAACACATTTAATACTCAACAGCTTCTTATTAAAATATTTTAAATTTGCATTATCTTTTCACTTTTTATGATGTCTTTAGGGCATTCTTTTCTCACACTGTCAAGATTTTCTCTCCACCTACAAGGAAATGTTCTGAAACTGTAAAATCATTGACCAGTATTACACAGGAAACATCACAGAAGCAGGAAAGAGTCTATATAAATGTATGCATAATATTCCTAATTGATACACAAGCTTTACCTTCATCTATCAAGAAATTCAGCTTTCCTTATTCTGGTCTACCCTCTTCTAGCTAGTTTAAATCTGTCACATTTTTTAGATCACAGAGATAAAAGTGAAGGCAAACTGGTGTTACCTATGTCACATCTAACATGCATGCCAGAACATTACATTTCGTGTGATACGAAAGATTTTGCCACCTCTGGCTTAAAGTCTCATCCAAGCCCACTGGTGTCACTCAGTGGCTTGTACTACCTTGTAATAGTGGAAGCTAACACAGAAATGGATACAGTATGCATGTAGGACAGAAATATTCTCTGAAACTGAGAGTATATCATACTACTCATAGTTGCCACACACTGCAAAGGAGAACAGATTATACAGAATTTTCTTGCTGATGCACCCCATTGGCACAACAAAATCCATTCTTCTGATAAAATTAGTGCCATTTACTCTAGCCTATTTTTGCAAGCAGAAAAGTTTATCAATACTTCTTGAGTCCATCGTCCTTGTACAGACTACACCACTGTGCAGGTTAGCTTGAGGAAAGCTTCCATTGTTATGATACTCTTTTAACTGCCTGCAGTACAGTGGATTTTGTGGTTCTCTGGGAGTTTTTATCTTTTATGTAAATTATTAAATTTAGTTTGCTCAAGTGCTGCTAATAATGAGGACCAGTAGGTATATAAGACACACAGTTAATGCCTTGCACTTACAGCTCCTGACTGTTGTACCCACAAGTATGGCCCCATATGCCACTCCATATCCCACAGTTCAGTGCACAGCCTATGCGGTTAAGAGCTTCTTTTTTTCAAATAGTAAAATATTTAACACAGTTCAGGGAGCTCTTTTTAAAATGTACCCTGATAAATGGCAGTTTGGGAAGCACAAAAGGCATTTTTCTAAAATATAAACTACATAAAGTGTCTGAAAATAGACCTAATACAGAGTGTTTACCACCTTCCTCACCTCTGTGCCTGTGTGAATTCATATGCAAATATAAACCTTTGCCAAAAGTAGAGTGTGAGTGGACAAAGCAATAATTGTGTGAATGGATTTCTAGAGTCAGGGAGATTTTTTTCTTTCTTTCTGTGGGTACTGGAAAAGTAGCATTTTTTAAGCATCCTTTTTTCTGAAACACTTACTGAAATGTTTTATTTAAGAAAAAAAAATGCAAAAATCTGGCAACAAATAAATGAATGACAGAGCCTGCTTCAATACATGTCTTCTCATTTATTGTCTCCACTTTAACACACTCTTTTCTTGCAGAAGATTTTTTTTCAGGAGAGATTTATCTTCAAACACAGCCTAGAAATATGAATTATGTGATTGAAACTACTGATAGGTTTTGTTTGTGACTTGTCTGTGGTTCTGTGGAATGTAGGTATTTTACTGAATAAGGTTAATTGTTAACATTTAGGTGCCAGCTCTCTGTAATGCAGCACAAAGATTTTCAGTGGCAAACTGTAACTGAGCTGTCAGATGATAATGAAAACATTACAGTATATTGAAAACTGGGGAGGAAAAGTCTTTCTCACTTGACACTTTCTGAAATGAAGTTGTGGAAGTCTTTCAGGTCTGAGCATTCATGCATGCACACTGAGCTCAAGATTCACAATTAATTGTCGTTCCCACCTCCCCCACAGCCTGGGCTATCCGTCCTGTTTGTGCAGTTCGACATGAGTTCATAGCCTCAATATTGCTTGGTGTCCCCAGGCTGCGGCTGCCACTGAGTGGCAGATTACTTGATTTAGCAGCCCTGTCTGACATAGTGGCTATGGAGAAAGGGAAAGGAGCTTCAATGTTGCGCTGTACCCAGCAGCTCTGAGATGTTTCTTAGCCCCTTTAGTATACAAAGGACCCCATCAGTGAAGAGCCTAATGTTCTTCAAAAATGGCACCCAGCCTACAGGGCCTAATGACAACCACAAAGGTAGAATGAAGCTGATTGAAATGCCTTAACGAGAGATCTATGCCTCTCTCTGGTCAAATCTTGTTTCACAGCAAAGCTAAATGTCCTGGTTTATCTTTATTTGTTGCAGCCTGTTGCAATCTCTAGTCAAATGAGGAAATATGCCTGAAGTGCCCTGAGTTTTCTGACCCACAATGATGCTGTCCTAGTCATCAGAAAGAAGGACTCAGCGTCTAATTCATGTGCTCTGACTTCTCAGATCATTGGCAACCCACTAATGCACTGAAACATATTAATACAATCCATACAATATTAATGTCAGTGCAATTATGGCACATTTTAAATCAGTTTAGAGACATAAAATCCACACTTATTTTAGCCCTCAGCAATTTTAAAGAGTTTACATTGATTCCAAATCATAACTTTTTTTGGTAAAATTAAATCTTCATTTCCTAAGCTCTTCATATGAAGCAAACCATGGAGGATAAGTGTGTGATTTGCAAAGAAGCCATAAAGAAATTTTATTTCTGCTCTGAGCCAAGGAAAGAGTTATGCTGTACAGGCTCAGAGTCAACTGCCCAAATGCAGAGCTGAAGCTAATGCACTTGCATCCATACCCTACACTGTTGAATTTGGCCTTCAAATTGAGCACAGAAATATCAGTAAAAAATACCTCCACAGATAAATCTCTGGCTTTGTGGAAGATTGGAAACTGCCTGAGCATGGTAATTATAGACCACACAGCATGTCTTAGTTCCCGTTCAAAAGAGAGATTTATTAACAAAGTGATCATGTTTCAATTAAAACAGAAAAAGATCCATTTCATGTTTAATGTCTTTCTTGTTGTTTTATGGCCAAAGGTCCTGTGGGGCAGAAATTTTTCATCCAGAAAAATTAAGCTGATGTAAGATAATTTGTCCTTCTGACAGATATCCTCCTTCAGTCCTGTCTTAGAAATTTATCTGAGCTGCTGAGGTGACAGACACTTTGGTTTGCCTTAGGTCACACATACAAACTGGGGATCTCATCCGCAGTTGTTTGAGGTTAATAGGATTTCTTCTCTGCTGGGTTTTGATTGCGCGATGTTATAGAAGACACTGAGTCTTCATGAGAGAAATTTATTTCAGACTAAGGGAATTTGAGTGGCCTTGCTGTTTCTCATTCTGAGAATCAAGGACACCATCATGTGACCAGACAAGTGTCCCTCACTCCCAAACATATAGTGACAACAGTGCAACTCAATAAATTATGAATTTCATGTGGGTGAATCAGAGTAACTTCACTCAAGTTAATGAATGCGCATGAGAAGATGGAAACTTTCTGCATTTTTCTTCATATGCTTTGATTAATGTAATACGAATGCCTGAAATGGGATTCACGTACTATGAGTTTGGCCATTTGTAAGTTAAAGCCTCTCTGGTGGTAATGAGTTCACAGAATAAGTGCCTGAAAGAGGTTAGTGTGTCCAAACTCTCCTTATAGGTACAGGAGACCTAATTGTTATATTCAGTGCAACTTACAGAGTGATTCAGTTGAGCAGTCACTACTTCAGGATGAATTCACATGTTTCCAAGGCTTTGGTGACTGTATTGACTAGATTGCCTTTGACTATGAAAAGAGCTTAGCCTCCTGGCACATGTAAGAAATTACATAAACACTAAAATACAGGCATTTTGGCCTATAAGCTGGTCTCTTTCATAGCCTTTACTAGACTTACTGGCTTTTTCTTTTGTAAATATAAAGAAGTTTGTCTTGAGGTTAACTCATTTTTCCTTAAAACCAGAGGGTTTAAACCCAAACCAAAGCAGATGTACCACTATGTCTGGGAAGAAACATAGTCACGGCTTAGCCTAGACAACTGATTTTTTAATAGCTACAGTTAGGTGAACTGAATCCTAATGACAAATATTTGCGACAGTTTTGAAAATTAGGTGCTTGGGAGCATGTAGAACTAAGAAAAATGTGGCCTAAAGACAACATCCTAGGAACTCCATGGGGCTGCTCTGTAACCAGTGTAATTTCCACTGTCAGCTGCCAACTTGCCTGCTCACATGAAGCCAAATTGACTACAGCTCTGTCCCCTGCTGTCAGCACAACCACAGGGCAGCACAAAATTCTCTGGCCTGAGTCAGGCTGGTATGCAGTACAGCTGCCATATTGCCCCACCCCAGAGCCTAGCAGGGCACTTCTAAGATTTTCTCACTCTGAAAGAGCCTGGTCTCCATTTTCTTCCATTCCTACCCTGCCAGCCATTTCCTTCCATGCTGCTTTTAGCAGCAGTTATAATTAATGTTGTGCGGTCAGCCAAACAGAGCACACACGAACAGGATCGCCCAGGCAAAGCTGACAGCCCTTGGCATCCAGAAGCTCAGCTATTGGCACACATTCTTTGTAACTGATTTATCAGCTTTCTTTCTCTTTCTCAGAGTCTTTCTCATGTAAAACAAAGACAAACAAACAATCAAAAAAATCTGTGTATTATAATAGTGAAGCTTTCCTCTCTTCTGCTTCATGCTAACAAATAATCCATTTGATTCACAACATTGTTATGCTGTGCTATTTCTGGCATTTTGGGCTAAGTTTAGACAAAGTTACGTGATCCACAAGCAATAAAGACAAGAAATAACCTGTGGTTTATATTTGAATTCAACAGTAAATACTGTAGCAAAGATTTTATGGGAATATATAAGCAACATGGTAATACTACTAAATACCAAAGAATTGTCAGGGATTTTAAGCATTGCCAGCAGTATGGAAATATCCAGCAGGTGAATGTTAGGGATGAGTGTTATGCTTGATCTCAAAGTCAGTTCTGAGGATTGTTAAAAACAGTAATGACTTTAAAAGGAATAACAAAAGCCAGTTCTGACATTCATCTGCTAGATATGCAGATATGCCTGTCATGCCATTACATTTTGAAACCATAGTCCTCAAACCTGCTCTGTCAGAGTGGTGAAGTTACTGTTAGAAGAAAGAAGAGGATTTTGGTTTGATAAATTTTACACATACTGGAGATGTTCTCGGTCTCTTTTACGATAATAAAGATTTACTCACTTCTTCTTATAACTAATATCAAACAATGTCTGATAACAAATATCAAAGAAAAAAAATTTCCTTTTCATATCATGATGAGACACCAGTAAACTTAGTTTTCACAGGTACATGTGAAAAGGCTGATATAACATCAGGGAAAAATAAGGCCTAAGGAATTAAGACATTCAAATGTCTTTTAAAATGACTTGAAGTTCATCTGTTTAAAAGCCAGACTTTTCTCACGAAATCAACAAATATTTCTTTTTGTTTTGAGTCATCCATAACTTTTTCAAGTTGTCTATAATTCTTTCACATGGATCTTGTTAAAGATGGTGTC
This sequence comes from Psittacus erithacus, assembly GCA_009867235.2. Lineage (NCBI taxonomy): Eukaryota > Metazoa > Chordata > Aves > Psittaciformes > Psittacidae > Psittacus > Psittacus erithacus. The sequence continues at coordinate 25,524 of WYDI02029075.1, read as the reverse complement.
CTGGGTTCAGCTGTAGTAGTTATTTTTCTCCTTCTTACTAACTGGTGCAGTGCTGTGTTTTTGACTTTCAGCCTGGGAACAGCACTGATAACACCGATGTTTTTAGTTGCTGCTCAGT
>WYDI02029075.1:0-16029 GCA_009867235.2 Psittacus erithacus | reverse complement strand
TACATTACTATAAATAGAAAAAAAAAGCCTGCCTCAGGGATAAAATGGAACACAGTTCAAAAAAGAAATAGACATATAAAAATGGGTGGGGGGAAGAAAGGTGATAAGCATGAACATAAATTACAATCTGGTCATTGTGGGAATGTGCCAAGAGAAGCAAAAACAGGTGAGTATGAAGAGTTTGTGAGTGTACTTGTAAACAATAAGAAGGCCTTGAATTGTTTCTAATTATATCTAGAATAAAAGGAACCCTAATTGGAGTGTGGAATAATCAGTAAGAGAGAAGCAGCAGTTGTGCTCAGAACATGTATGTGTATGTCATCTAAATAAAGCAATCCTGGACAGGCTCTCATAGAGCTTCTCTTGGCCTCTGAGAAGAAACATTACTAAACCCAGTAGATTCTAATTCATGTAACTGGTATGCATTACATTATGGATTTTAACATCTGAAAAGTGATGTTTGGGCATATGAATTATTCTACGTGATAAATCAGCTTATCTACATTTGTATGATCAAGTATTCTAGGAAGAAATTATTTACTATGAGGGTGGTGAGACACTGGAACAGGTTGCTCAGAGAAGCTGTGGCTGTCCCATCCCCGGAAGTGTTCAAGGACAGGTTGGATGGGGCTTTGAGCAACCTGGTCTAATGGAAAGCGCCCATACCCATGGCAAAGAGGTTGGAACTAGGTGATCTTTAAGGTCCCTTCCAACCCAAACTGTTCTCTGATTCCTGGTATGCCAATCAGTAGAAGGAGTTTTGATCTTTAGAGCTGACATTATTTTTTCATCTTTCTTTGATCATAGAAAATGTATTTTATAATATTTTTCCAGAGATTAATCTTATTTTATCATTTGAATTTCTTTTGAAAGATTGTGCTGGAGTTCATTTTCTGGAATTGCTCTGCAGGCCTGAGAACAGACTCTCTGTGTGTGATACATGCAGCAAGGCAGTTGAAAACCATGTTTGTTAATCGTATCATGTTATGAACTACTGAAGAGTTCTAAAGTATGTAAGGCTTCTTTAAGGTTAGGCAACATAATTATCTATCCCTCCAGTCTAAAGAAAGCAATTATAAAGATCAAAATAAGAGCACCAAGTTTCAGAACATTGCATTTTACATTTGCCTAACTCAGAATCTTGGGAATACAATCTTTCATTCCCACTTAAGGGTCTTCTGTTCTCATACACCAATTTACCAGAAGAGGTCCCCTCCCACCACTCAGTTAATTTTCTCTCACTTGCACTTCTATTGCATGATATACCTCAGCATTTGTTCTAGTGCACATACTCTTTTTTCCTCCAGAATCATGTTAAAACTAAACAGCAGTGGATATTATTATTATAAGCTGAATAGATGTAGCAAAATATATAGCAAAAATTTGCTTAGTTAGGTTTTCAGGAAAATTCAGACAGATTTGTATACATAAGATCGTATATGTCATCGTAAGATTGTTAATATGAAAGTGTAGTTGCAAGGAAAGAGCAACTGAACAAAGCAAGAACTCTTGAGCAGGTACTAAAGAGACAATACAGTAGGAATGAAAGCTGTAAAGACTGCAGTGGGGACCAGAATACTTGTAAAATATCTACAGGGGGTTCACAGGTGGTCACTTTGAAATGCCACTATATGCAAATAAGTGATACAACAGGGATTTGTAGGTGGGACGTATCTCATTTGATGCTGATCATCTAGGAGCGGTATATGCAATCTAGGCAGGTTGTCTACATTCATCTTATCTTAGAAGTGTTAAAGGGGGAAGGCCATATTACCCTCTCTGAGTGTCTCTTTCCACTGAGGCAAGGTGCTTCATATTGCCTAGGTGCTATTTTCTAGACAGGTAAAAATGGGCAAGATACAGCCTCCATTCTGTCTTTAGATACGTCCAAACATAGTAGGAAGCTTCTGTAATTCTCTTCATCAATAATGTGTACTTTTTCATACCCATAAAGCCTTGATTTGGCAGTGTCTTCTGAGAAAGAGAAAGCCCTGGGATACCACTTATGTAGGACCATGCTTTAAAGACAGCTTGCGTGGGATCCAACTAACGATGGGTGTCTATAACTCATACATTTAAGTTCCTGACACAGTCAGTGGAGATTTAACCATTTAAATGACATTCATTTACCCAAATGAATTTCATCCTCAGCTTCATAAATTGGCTTAATTTCCTCCTCTGACCATCAAAGAAATTTGCACAGCTGGTCTGGATGCTGCTATTTGCACTGATGAAATCTGCATTTGAACAGGACAAGTCAAACTTTTAATGTGTTAATGCATTTACTTTTGCTACTTATATGAACATCCCCAATGAAGAGGAACATTTGCTATACTACAAACCCACTTAATTTCTGAGTACGAATCAACTGTTTCCCTATCCCCAGGTAATTTAATCATTTGTTGGTAAGAGCAGGGAAAAAACTTCTGAGTACGAATCAACTGTTTCCCTATCCCCAGGTAATTTAATCATTTGTTGGTAAGAGCAGGGAAAAAACTTCTGAGTACAGATAGTTTCATTTTGGGATTAAAATAAGGAAGCCCACAAAAGTAGCCAGTGAAAATAACTTGTATTTTTATTGAAAGATAAAGATCCAGTCACTCAAGTTGTTAATTCCCACTTCTGAGAGGCTCAGCACTTCCCCCCATCTCTTCAGTGAAGACTGTACATGCTAAATCTTTCCTAGAAGGCATTTGACTTAAATGCTTGTAAGTCTAGACTGAAAGCATCAAGCTGCTCGCAGGCCAGTTATACCAAACTATTATATCAAACTTGCTTCAGTAATTTGGAAACCTTGGATAGGATTAATGTCCTTCTGTCAGGAAATAAGGCCTCCCAATTTATGAATTTGTTAGATATTTAGTCATGAATTAGCAACATGTAATGCCACACTAAAACATTGTTTGAGATTGGAGACCAGAAAGTTTATTTGAGCCTGCAGTACTGCTTGACAAATTTGTATTGTACATTTGTAAAGCCAGTTTCGTATATTCACAAAGGTACAAAAAAGATCCCCCTCACACACAGATACAGATCCCATCCATCTTATGCTGCATTTTAACTTGCTCTTTTCAGATATGTATAACCTGATGCCATAACATACTTAACATGATGTACTAGAAAACCAGACATAAAGAAAGCAAAAAAAGAAGAGGCTTTGTTTGCTATCACTTTCAGAAAGTGACTTTGGAGAGTTCGACCAGTATTTTCAAGTATTGAAAAACATCTAACAAAGAGCATGGCAGTATACTTTGGAGTTACTGGATTCATCCGAGGATATTCTGAGAACAATGGAAGGAAAGAAGAAAAAACTGAAACAGAGAGATTATTTGGGCTGTAAACATTTTATTTCGTCTTGTTATCTTGGGTGAATCTGTGACTGGCCTGTACACAAGGGTGTTCTGTGGGAGTAAGGGTATCCTTCCATATGGATCACACAAGGGCTAGCCACAGCTGTTTCTCACTGCTTAGGGGAACAGGTAAGCTATCTGCCTTTGAGTACATGGGCAGGTGGCAAGATCAGCTGAGGTTTCTTCTCCTCTCCCACTAGAGTAACCTTTATCTTGGCCATTTACTTACTTGTGAATGTTTGACTTTGCAGATTTATACATCTATTAATCTAGCAGAAAAAGTAAAGGGAGGAGAGAGGGAATGTTAATGGAAAATCTCAGGTTTTCTTTAAAAGGAAACTGACCTCCTTCAGGAAATCCATTATGTAACATTATAGTAACCTATAAGGTTCATCATCAGGGTTTAGCTCTTTGGATCCTTTGGAGTTACTAGTGGCACATTTGTCAACTTCTGCATAAATCAAGAGGAAGAAGGACAGACATGTTTTGCCAGCAGTGTTTAAAGATGACAATAGAAGCTGCTCAGAAATCCTGAATTAATTCCAGGCTCCATTTACTAGAGACCCTTCTGACCACAACCACATTTTTGCTCCATTTCCTTCCTTGTCATACAGAATGGAAGTCTTTGTTCTTTGCACACTATGATTTTATTCTATCATTTTAGGTAATACTTGCTTTCCTCTCAGTCCTCACTACTTTCTACTTTAGTCACTTTTCTGCTTCTTTTCAGCTAAGAGCAAGAGGGACAGTCTTTTCATGGCTTTGGTGCTACACGGGCCCTAAGCAGACAGGGAATGATTTGTAGAGCAAGCCTGGATCAGTTCACGATCTTGTGAGAGTCTCTGTCATCCAGGGCAGGGACACCTTCCAATAGACTAAGTTGCTCCAGTCCCCATCTAATGTGGCCTTGAACACTGCCACAACTTCTTTGGGCAACATGTTCCAGTGCCTCGCCACCCTCACAGGGTAGATTTTTTCCTAATATCTAATCTAAATCTACCCTCTTCCAGTTTAAAGCCATCCCTTTTTGTCCTATCACTATTTGCTCCTATATAAAGTTCCTCTCCAGCATTCTTATAGGCCTCTTTAGGTACTGGAAGGCTGCTCTAAGGTATCAAGGGAGCATTCTCTTCTCCAGACCGAACAAACCCAACTTTCTCAGCCTGTCTTCATAGGAGAGGTGCTCCAGCCCTCTGATCGTCTTCGTGGCCCTCCTCTGGACTCACTCTAACAGGTCCATGTCCTTCTTTTGTTGGGGAGCCCAGATGTGAACGCAGTGGGGTCTCACAAGAGAGGAGTAGAGGGGAGGAATAACCTCCCTCTACCTGGCACACTTCTGTCCTCTTCTTCCTTCACCATTCAGCCAAGGAGTGTTGTAGCTTTCTACAAGGATATTGACCTAAGGATAAAGAAACACCTTATCCTTTACCTCTACACCTTATCTTGTACCCCATGATAGATAGCATCATGGTCCTGCAGGCAGCTGGAAGGTCCCCACAGCCGTGTACAAAAGGAGCTCTGCAGCACATACCTTTTTTGTGTGAAACTTATCGCAGAATGAAAAAAGTTGAAAACTTTTCTGATTCATTTATCCATTGGCTGATTATTCTTGACTGCGCTGTCTTTTTTGGGAAACTTTTTGAGACATTTTCTGTACTTTTTTCATTCTTGTATTTAATTTAAATATATTTGATATGTGTTTGTAAATGCAGTGCATACACATACATACATATATATATATATATAAAGTGCGTCTATTTATATATCAGAGAGCCATACAGACTCAGCCATGCAGGCAGAGGACACCAGGGTTGGGTCCTGAAGGGTTCCCCAAAAGCCAGCTGCACAAGCCAACAGACAAGACACACACTTTATATCAGCCCAGCTACTTTTTTCACTCTTAGCAGCAGGATTACTAGCTCATAGCACTGGTGAAATAGCACAGTGGTGCTGACATGGCTGAGAAGAAAGGTGGTATCTGAGGGAGGATATGGCACACACCACTGCAAAGGACAGAGGTCCTTGATTCATCAATGTAGTTTGCATTGATACTTCCTAATTTAAGGGACTTAACATGGGCGTCTAAACTAAGAGAATTAACTTCATTTTGTCTCTCCATAAGCAGTTTTGAGACATAGGCATTTCTGAAGACCAAATCAATGCAGTTAAGATGTGAATTTCTTTCTATATACAATTGTTGCTTTCCACCTCAAGGCAAGTGAAGACAGGCACCTGTCTTAACTTACCTGCAGAAACTTGTCTGAAAAGAATTTAAAATCCTTTTCATCAAACTTCAGCATTTTAAAAACTTGAATTTCCCATGTAAGCTAAGTACACATGTTCCTGCAGAGCTAATAGAGAAAGACAGATTCTTTTGATAAGCAATTAGTCACATCCTAAGATAAGTTTTGAAAACAGCTAGAATAAATTGCCCTCTAGAGGGACCAATCTTTTTTCATTAAGCAGAAAGTTTAGGATGATTGCATTCTTAATTTAATCGTCTCAAGTAAATGTTAATTTTGATGGAATAAATCTTGGCCAGAGCATGCTTGTGTATAGCACAAAGTCCTGTGGACATGCCAGCTCAGCTCCACAAGTACTATTAGTGTTTTACTGTGGCAAGGCAGAATGAAGCTCACTATCCAGCTGAATTAACTCTGCATAATGACAGACAGGACAGTGATCATAAGGACACTACCTTACTGTGTCAGCTCTTTACATTGTTTTTTTGCAATGGCGTAAGCAGCTATTTATCAGTCCCTGATGCATTCTTTAGATATATGCTGAGAATTGTGATATCCTCCCAGTTCCTTTGTAGTGTCAGGAATGGGATAAATCAAACTGGTGCAGTTCTTGATGATGCATGTCATGCATAGGCAATGGTGCTACACATCAGAAACCAAGCATCTGCCAGTTCCCTGCCTTCTCAGCATGTCCAGGGTAAAGGAAGGAAGCTCTCTATAGAGCAGTTCCACTAGATAGCATATGGTGAGTTGGATGTCTATCTTCCTTTGTGATGGTGGTCTACTGCAGACAAAATTTATCTCATGTTAAATGAAATGCAAAATTTCATTTAGGATTGCTCCAGGGTTAATACTTCTGAATTTAAAAATAGAAATAGCATGCAAATAGGTTACAAACTAACTTATTCAGAAGCACTTTACTAACATGAGACATGGCAAATCAAAAATATTAATATATTTGTCTAAAAAACCAAGCTTCTCAAGTGCTGAAGTTATATTTCTTGAGAATAATATTTTAGAGATGATAGAAAGGATTATAATACCTTTTTAATGCCTATATGATCATGATCAGATGGCTATCTGAAGGCTATCTCCTATCCAAATGGAATTAAAAACTCTGAAAGCCTATCTCAGTTCACTGTTGTCATTGTCACTAAATATTTGCGTGCATGCATATGAAAATGCCAACATACTTAGGGCTGGCTGCAAGCCATAGTGTGTGTGCATATAAGAAAGAACAGAGCTTCACTCTACTGCGAAGTCACTGCTTAGGTTATCAGTCCTTCCACATGTTCTTATACCTATAAATAGACCATAATTTTTAGTTACTGTACAATCCCAGCTATTAAAGAGCAGCCAAACCATTTTCCCAAATTGGTTTAAAGCAATAAACCACACTAATAACACTAATGCTTACTCTGTCGAATTACATGTGAAAATTAAGCTGTTATCTTTGCTTGGCCTACAAATGTGAAAGAAAATGCAAGCCCTCAGCTTTAGTGACCAACTGTAATAGGTGTAGTCATCCTTGCATTAAAAAAAAACAAACACCAAACCCAAAACTAACAAAAAAAGACAAAAATTAATCCCAGTGAGTTACTTTTAAATGCAACTGCTATTTTTAAGCCCTCTGCTGGCAAGACTCATTCTAAAATAGACATCTTTAACTTAACACAACACTCCCCCCTAAAAAAATACCAAACATAAAAAGCACAATCTGCATACACAAATAGTCATTGATGATTCAGACTGTAATCTCATATTGTCTACATTGCAACTTCTTTTCCAGGAAAAGAGCTATCCTCTGATGGTGTGTGTGTCTGTCCATCCAATTTAAAGAACTTTCAACATTTCATAGATAAGACTAAAGAGCCATGAGGTACTAACATCTGGAGTGCCCTGCCCTGACTTCCACCTTACCCATCCACCTGCCCTGCTGTTTAACCCTCCACCTCCTCCCATTCATTCTGCTCAAGCAGGCCTGAGGCCCTTTTTCCCTGAAAGCAGCAGCTAACTGAATAACCTTTCCTTCGCTCATGCTTGTCTTGTTGCAGTTCTGAAGAGGCTACTTCTTTCAGACAAAGCTCAGATCTGTTTTACAGTCCTTGCTTGGCAGTCTTCAGAAGTCCTGTACATCTCCGTGAGCACGCATCTGTGTGATTTATCATAAGATCATGATTCAGTCAAACCTAAATGAGTTATTTCAACTCTTTCCAGCTGTTTCTGATAAAGTGTCAGGCATCTTTAGTCATTCCTGACATTATCAAATCCTAGATCCTACTGAAATTATGTACACTACTTCTCTACTATTTCTCTGATCTTTATCAGGCCCAAGCAAACTTACCCTAAAAATGCAGAGTGAATTCCATATTATATCCTCAAGATGGACTGAGTATGGAAATACCTGTGCTGCTCACTTTTCTGCTTCTTTTAGCTGGTAATGTTCTCAGCTCTTAGTTTGCTATGCTAGAGACACAGCAGAATAGCTGAAGCCTGTAGTGACATATGAGTGAAGGACACAAAGAGTGAGACTGTGAGAGCAACAAGTGTTAGGGTTTTTTTAATAAACTGAGGCAGGAGGGATCAGGTGGTAGTAGCTGATGTTGCTGACTCCTGAATATGACAGTAATAAAGAACAGAAGTTCAGTTGCTGGCCTGAAATTTGCTAATGAATGTTCAACACCTGAGAAGAAAGGCATTTGTGTGTTTAGGAGAGGCTTCTAATAGGCAACATATTTGACACAGGAAAAGAGGATATGAGACAATAGGGAGGGTGGAATTGCAATGCCTAAACATGCCCAGCAGCATCTTTTTAGATGCCTTTGTGTTTTTTATCTTGTCTCTGCTCTGCAAGGCTACAGCTGCTGTATGTCATATTTACTAACCCAGTGTGATGTCTCAGATAACATATGGCACCTAAGGTAGAACTATGTAGAAGTTAGAACCATAGAAGGTAGAACCATAGGCAGAACCGAAGGTAGAACCATAGGCAGAACCATAGGTAGAACCATACCAAAAAGGCAGAACCACAGGTAAACACTTATGCACTTGAATCACTCTCAAGGTCTCTAACAAAAAAAGTCTAGGGGAGAGGGGAAATGGAATCAAGATATGAAGTGCTAAATAACTGGTTTCTCAGCACTTTTACTTAATTTATTTTTAACAGTAAACTAGATTTATATCAACGTTTACTGGGAGGTCATATACTACCAGCATGACATGTTACACAAGCACTATCAATATCTAACAGGCACATCCCTGAGACAACTGAGGGTGGTCTGATCAGCATCAGATATCACGAGTCACTCTGACTGCTTGAGAGGGCAGAATTTATTGCTTGAGATAAAAGTAGATCAAATTGGCAGACTGGGGGATATTTCTATGTGTGGGCCTTTGGGTGAAAGAGAATAGGGGGAGTTTAATCAATTCTTCCTGAGCCCTGTGGTCTACTGATCATGTTGACTCTAGCTTATGAGATTCTTCTAGGAACAGTATGTCCTTTTGCTCAAGCTCAAGGCACAAGGAGGAGTTGATCATCAAGTTGAGGTTCAGCAAAGAAAATATTCTATTTAGGCTATCTCTCCTTTCCTGAGCACACTCTTTTCCTCAACCATGGAGACAAAATGAACCGCAATCCTCTCTTCTGAGAGTACTAAAATGATCAGTCTTGTGACATGAGCAAGTGTATGTTGGGGCTGGTGTGTAACCAGGCAAAAAAACCCAAAACAACCAAACCCAAATTTATGCCTTTTATTCAAATATTGAGCACATTTTGGATGCTTTACAGGGAAGTCGGGCATTACAGCCCTAGAAGGACTCCAGGTCAGCCTACGACCTCCTCCAGCAAAAAGCAGGGTGTCATTGTTTAGTTGGCATATAATGTAACAGTTTAGCAAGGATTGCTAAGATACACATCTAAGAGATTTAAATAGCACTTCTGGAATATAGCTTGAACCACATATTTGCACTGAAGCTTAGCAAGATTAGGAAACCTTTGTTTAGTTTCTTATCTCTACTGTTGTTTTCTCAGTGAAAAACATTGATGCGGATAAATGCATTTAGAACTTCAAGGAAAATAACAAAACTCTCTTGATAATGAATCTAACTCTGTGTGTATAGTGGGTCCTGTATACCTACTGCTTATAAGTAATGTTTCATATAAAACAGACTTCAATTCTTAAGTGTTCTATTTATTTTGTATCTTCAGAACCTGTATTTTGACACATTTTTTTTCTTTTCCGTGCAAAAGCCCTTCATTAGTACAAGAGGCCTGCCTAAAACCGTCCAAGAAGCACACTTCTGAACAGAAAGTTAGATTGCTAATCATCCTATTTGTTAATCCTGTCTGGAAAGCAGTGAGAGTGGGTATGAAATGTAGCAAACAGGAAAATGCACCAATAACTAGAAACAGCAACAAACAAAAGAAGACAGCAAAACAGTTTAGCTAGTGGTAACACAGATGTACTCTGGCTTCTGCAAAATCCAATTAAAGAGTGACATTGATCCTTCATGCACACATTTAAAGCCAGAATATTACTGAAGGAGACACTAGCAAAGCAGCACGTTTCATTAACTTTCTTATTATCAGATGAATAGACTATTCTAAAAGTGAGTAAAAAGAACATTCTTTTTGTCTTGGCTTTGTTTCTTATGTAAAGAAATGTCCTTTAGCAGTTTATAGTATAAATACATGTTTTAGCACAGGCAGCTTTCTGAATTGCTGCAAGTCTCTCCTGTGCCATGTCAGGCAGTTCTGTTCCCATCAAAAAGTTTAACTGACATCTCAGCCTTTAGACTGTATCACTGAAGATCTTCTGGGATTTAGCCTGTCCTTCCTTGAGTGCACCATGTGTGCACGGTTGCTCAAAGGCAGAGTAAGAGGTTTTGATCTGTGCTGTCTCTATTTATGATTGACTAGCAGAGATTACCTGGCCTCCCCTGGCAATCTCCTTTGTTGGATTAGACAACTAGGTATTTGGTCTAGGTTGAGTTAATCCCACCCTGGGGCTGGTGGACTACTTGACCACCTGACATCCTTTTTAGTCCTATTTCTTCCTACAATTTTCTGATTCTTTCCTGATAAGTAGACTGTAGGGATCTTCACAAGGTTAGGCACTGGAAAAAGATGAGGACCAAAGACTGAACCTGTAACTATATTTAGAAACTTAAAGTTCATTTATTTCTATGGAAACTGAGATCCTAAATACTTCTGTAGACTAAGCCTATAAATGTTGCTTTATCCTGGGTAAAAAAGAGACATAAAGAGACAAAAAATAACCTAATTGTAGGATCCCTTAAGTCTCCTAATACTTCTGCAAGATTCTTTTCCTAAAGGTGTCCATTTTTTGCCAGTTTTTCAGATCCATCAGTACATAGTCTCTGTGTCATGACTGACCCACCTTTTACTGAAACAAAAAGATCAGTTACTACTGAAGTATTCATGCTGCCCAAGTTACACAAACTACCTGTTGTAGGGGCCAACTTAGCCATCACTACCACCTGTCCTGTCTGGATGGCCAGGAACAGTGGATAGACTAAATGACATACTAATCCCTTTAGCTTAAATGTCATAAATGCTTGCATTAAGTATCTCTATCTTTTCTGCTTATAGCTATTCATTCATCTGTACTATTTAGCAGTTTTTCCCTTTTGCAGGTTTAGAATGTAATACTTTCAATAGCCCAAGTAGTGGTCATCACACCCTACATATTGATAGATTATTTCACAGAAAATATGTCATATTTGGGACCTCTTCTTTCAGGTTTTCAAACTATATTTTTAATAACTAATCCTCCTTTTTCCCTGTTGTAAAACACATATTCTGTGTTTAAGCCCATTATCTCAAAGCTTGTCAAAAGATAATTTGTTTTTCTACTACTTTCCTGTAAATCATTTCATATATCCTATAACTCTAGCTGTCACTATTAGAATTCCCTTTATTTTGTCCTTGTCCTTTTGGTAAAATGATGCCATAACTTGCAAAAGAATACAGAAAACTTGATTATCTAAGGTAAGGTTGGACCGCAAATTGTGCAGAGGTAGACAATCTTTCCTGAATCGTACTTGCTGCCAAGAAATTTGCCTTTCAAACACTGTCATCAGATGAATATTACAAATGCAGTTTAAAGTGTACAGTATCAGAGTTATGTCTGGCAGCAAGCTACTTGAATGATCACATTTCTACAGAATACTATTAAAGGAGATTCAAACCACTGGGTTTTCTTTACTGTTGATTCAAAAATAGAGAAAATTTCCTGATGGACTGATGTCAGATTGAATACTACTGTAACAGTGAATTAACATACCTTGAACTGCTTCCAGTCCTTGAAACTGGGCCCTCCCAATGTCACTTCACATCCTCAGTCACAGTTCTAAGCTTCTATGCTCTGTGAATAAAGTCCTTACCAAAGAAGCTATGGCACAAAAAAATTAGATGTTTTTAATATGAAGATCTGACCGTATAGAGGGATTCAAGTAAATGTTCTAGACAATATTTAAAGTATTGAAATATACTAAATCAGAAACTATCTGTATTTCAAATATTCAACTTTCAAGTATTCAGAAAAGCTACAGTGCATTTTTACTGTATATTTACAAATAACTTTTAACTAATTTAAAAGTGTCCAGGGCTGTCTCATGTTGAGATCTTTGAGATCTAATTTCTGAGTATTTTCTCCTGTTAAATATTTATGTGAAATACATGTATAACAAGGCTTCAACTTCTTTATTCTAAATACATGCTTAGGGCTCAAATTTGATCTTATTTATAGGAGTACAAAGCAGACATATTTCCAGCACTAAAGTGGAATTGTATGGAATCTTAAGACATTTTTAAAATAATTTTAAGTAAAATGAGTGCTTTGGGTGGGCTTAAACAGTTGTCTTTAGGTCTCTGCAGTTCAGGTACCTACATTCTCACTGTAATTAATGAAGTGAGCATTTTAAATTCAAGGGGCATTTGACCTGTCTTAGATTCAACTTCAGGGTTAAATTAAGTGAATTCTAGGAATATTTATTGCATTGTATCTAAAGAAAACCCAAAATGACTCTCAAATGCAGACACCTACCTTCAGTTAGATAACTTTTGTTCATTAATTCACATTCTTAATTAGAGCAAATTATCAGGAAGATGAATAACATCTGAAAGTGCAGAAAAAGGGCACTCATGAACCCAGTAACAGAGAGGTTACAGCATGCTCAGCATGTTGGAATCTTATGGGTAATGCATATGTGCATATGCAGCACAGCTCCTAAGCCTGGATTCAGGAACTGATTAACCAGGAAGGAAGAAGTTTGCTTTAGCATGACATAACAAGTGTGGTATGTTATCATATATCATGACATATTATTTTGACTGTATATCTCAGAGCCCTTCTCCTTTGTCTTATGGGTTGGTGTAAACAGATTAAAATCTCTTTTTTTTTTTTTCTTAAGAAGACATGGTTGAAAGTTTCCCCAGGTTAGAGAATGCTGACTTGACCAGATGAAAATGATACCCAAAGTGAGTCACTGCCAGGGAATTTGCCTTTCAAAAGTCCTCATCATATTTTGTTACCCCAATATCACTTATGAATCCAAGTATTTTAGTAAAGTGCTATTTGAAATTCATTCTGCATGTAGAGTATTCTTACAGAACATTCACATCTTAGCTTTCTGCAGCACTCTGATACTAAAGGATGCATTTATTCCAAATGGAAATCTTGAGATATGGCTAGCTTTTTGGAAGGTGCTTTTTAAAGCCATCTGTTTACAAATCTATGGAGTTAGTTGGTCATGATCTAGCTGTACACCCTTGCAATAACTGAGCTATTTCATTTTCATTTTGACTACATTTAACAAAGGATATTAAATTAAATAAAATTTAAGTTGTTTCCTTTCTTGACTAGCTTCTTCACAGACCCAGGCTTTTCCTGAGATTTGCCCAATAACAGCAAAAAAGGGCTGGATCATTTATTTCATTGCATTTGCCCTTCCAGTAAGTCTTTGTAATTTAGTCTAAGATGTGGTACTTCTTTTGGCATTCAGGACAACTTCTGATTTTTTATAATTGACAAAATATACCAAAGTATGAAGGACACAGATTTCAGTACTGAATGTAACTGTAATGTCCCTTCAGTATTAGTCTGGGGAAGAGGCCGCCGACGGTTGAGATGATACGTGGGCAGTAATGAGCAAAAAGCATGAGTGGAAGAGAGCAAGAGTGCTAATCTGAAATCGTACAAATCCAGTTCACAGGGGGTGAAAGTTTAGCTCCCAAATGTCTTGGGAAGTGGCTCTTCTTGCCTCTATTTCACAATTGTAGAGTAATGACAACTCCCTCCAACATTTCTTTTTCCCTTGTTGGTTATACAGTTCTTGCTGCAGGGAATACACTCAGGCTACTGATCCTCAGTGGGATGTTTTTTCTGCAGTTCCTTCTGCCTCTCACTCTGATGCTCAGTCTGTACTATACTCTCTGGGTATACCTACATTACAGCCAATGAGGTATCATAGGGATAGTCAAACAGCCTATGGGCCCAGTAGCATTATAGCTGTAGCAGCAGAGATTATTGTCTCAATTACCCCAGAAGCAGGATGAATTATGTTCTGTTGAGATGCATATTGCTGCATTTTCCAGTACATCAACTAGCTCCAATATGGCAGAATGCAGATTGTAAAGGAGGAATACTTCAACGTATAGAGGAAACTCAAGCTTCTAACAAATGTCAGGTTACAAGTTGAATTAGTTTTAATAATAGTCTAGACAAAGATTAACTGGGGCCATTGTAATTTTATGAACGGCAAGCCAGCCTTTTCACATGTGCCCTGCTTAAACTTGATGTCTAGACAGGCTTCAGCTCTGACCTTGCAATCATTATGCTGCTTCTGTTTATCAAGTCCCTTATTTACAGTTTGTTAAATTTCATTTCAGTATGATGTTGATCTAAGATACTATTAATCCTGAGATACTGTTTCCTTCCTAACAGTTGAGTGGATCTGTTAAGCTAGATGGATGTGTAAACACCAGAAATCAGGCAACACAATTAACCTGCCCCACTTCCATACAGCTTTTTAATTTATAAAGTAAGCTTTAATAAAAATGTATATGTGTGGATACATATATTTATTACACATATGTGTATATATATATAGTAAAAGTATTTATGACAAGATCCCTATTGGTAGGGTAAAGGATCCCATTCCATATTAAACAGTTTACTGGTGTTTGTGCTTTTGTGGTGTGTAATGGGCAAAATTTCAGACATGGTAGCAATATGAAATGCACAGTATTTCACTGCATTTCACCAGTTACTCTCCAAAACCATTTTTGATTCTCTTAAAAAGTATTGACTTTGACTACTATAATTTCAGGGCACTTCAGAATTTCTAACATATTGTCCCTCCTCAGATATTAAATGCTATTATTCCCACTATCTAGCAGATAAAGATTATTAACCATAGACATGTAAATATTAAGCATCTGATATAAGTGATGTTTTCAGGTTTCTCATGGTACCTAAAAGCCATTGATAAAAGACAATTCAGTCTTCATGTCTTCAGTGATCCCATATTAAGGATGCAAAGGATGCTCTTTTAGAGGTGTCTAACTATTTTAGACCCTGTCCTGCATCTGATTTGCTCACTGTTGTAGTTTAAGACCAGCTGGTAACTTGGAAACACTAGCTCACTCCGCCACTTCTTCCCCAGCCCCCAGTCCTGGAGAGACGGGGAGGAGAACCAAAAGACTGTAAGTCCAAGAGGCTGAGATAAGAACAGTCTGGTAACTAAGATTAGAGACCTCACTTGGAGTATTGTGTACAGTTCTGGTGTCCTCAACATAAAAAGGACATGGAACTGCTGGAACAGAGGAAGGCCACGAGGATGAAGGGCACCTCCCGTATGAAGACAGGATGAGAAATATGGGGCTGTTCAGCCTGGAGAAGAGAAGGCTGCGTGGAGACCTCATAGCAGCTTTCCAGTACCTGAAGAGGGACTATAAGGATGCTGGGGAGTGACTCTTCATTAGGGACTGTAGTGATACGACAAGGCGTAATAGGTTCAGACATAAACAGAGGAAGTTCAGGTTAGATATAAGGAAGAAGTTATTTTCTGTGAGGGTGGTGAGGCAGTGGAACTGCTTGACCGAGAAGCTGAGAATGCTCCATCCCTGGCAGTGTTCAAGGCCAGGATGGATGGAGTCTTGGATGACATGGTTTACTGTGAGGTGTCCTTGCCCATGGTGGGGAGGGTTGTAACTAAATGATCTTAAGGTCCTTTCCAAGCTTCCACTTGTTATTAGCATTCTTCAGAAAGCCTTTTGTAGTTGTCTGATGGAACACTGACCAGTTGCATCTCTAGTTGAGCTTTGGTCTCTCGTGAGCAGCAGCAGAGCCACTGGCCCATCCTCACAGGGCCGGGAGAAGACCGGCGAATCGAAAGCTTCTGAAGCTCAAGAC
>WYDI02029074.1:33009-59707 GCA_009867235.2 Psittacus erithacus | reverse complement strand
AAGTTAGAAACACAGTGCTGCACCAGCCACTAAGAAGGAGAAAAAATGACTGCTACTGCTGAACCCATGACAGTATGAAATTTGATTAAAGAGAAGCAAGACGCTGCTGGAAATGCAGTGCCATTTTGTGGGGAGTAGATGATGTTGCCAAGAGGGTTCTGCCGAGAGGGTTTGACATGAGTCTCTATTTATCTAAACAGTATTCACTCATCCTGCCTATGCTGCCTGGTGGGTGTTGTTGGTTAATGAGGTGGCATCGCTAGGGACAAGTGGTTTTTCAGTATGGGCAGTGAAGCTGAAAAGCACAAGGAGTTTCTAAAACACTCTCAAGTACCTACAAATAGGCATTTTATTATACTGATTGATGCATGCAGCAACACAGTTCTAATTTGTTATTAACAGAAGATGATAAAAATGTATTAATGAACTTGAGATCATATAACCAATCCTAATGTCGTCATTAGATAGCTATACATCTTACTGACTGAAGTAACTACTTAGTTTGACTTAATTATTTCTTCATACTTAAGCACATAGCCTGACTGCAAGTCAAAAGAAAAACCAGATGATGAAAAAGAAGGCAACAAATATTCATTTATGATAAATGTCAGTGTGTTTCTAACAGCTGAGGCCAGAATGTCAGTTTTCCTTATTGAAGACAGTGTATGTCCTTCTGAGGTCAAGCAGTATTCAGGCATCCAGAGACAGGCTTCCCAGATCTTGGCAAACTTTCTCCAGGTGTCTGTCCAGAGCTCAGTAAGAAAGCAAGGCTATCTTGAAGCTATTAAGATGAAAAGGGATTGCTTTTAAAGCAGGACTCACATAATGGTGAAGACCAGCAGGGAATATTTAATTCCATTGAACTCATCTCTCAGCAAACAAGAAATAGGAAGGACAATATGGTGAAACAGAGCAGTTCAATAGCTGGTGGATCAATCTTTAATCTCTTTCTAGAATTTACATTTTTTTCTGGAAGACATAATTTTTTTTTTTTTTTTCTGGAAGACATATTGTTAGGCCTTCTAGAGCTTTTTTGCGACTAAATTTCAGTCAAATTCAGTACTTACACAAAAACCTTTGAAACATGCTTCTGAAAAGAATTTTCCCTGATATGCCAGTTTTCTTATTGTTGCTTTAGCTAAATGCTTCAGACATTTCTCTCTCTCAAGTGTGACAGTAAAACACTAATTTACTCCATGTGGTTTTAATATAAGTGCCTTCATGGTTGTATCATAAAGGAATTTTTTTCTCTGTGCCAGTATAGAGGTCAATACACCTTCTGACCTTTGGCTGCATGGTGAATAATAGCAACAGTGCAGGTCCCAGAATGAGCACATCCTGCTATGCCAGATTTTCCTAAAGAGTTTAGATAGAGCTGCCACTGCCAAACAAATCAGTGACGCAATTCCAGAGAGTAAACTAAGAGGTTTGCTGCTCATATCAGAGAAACAGAACAAAAAAACCCAAAATCCCAAAAAACCAACACAGCCAAGCAAACAAGAAACCAAACCAAAACACCTCTCCCCCACCCCCACCCCCAAAAAAAAACAACAAACCAAACAAAACCAAACCAAACCAACCCCAGCCAACCAACCAAAAAACCCAAAACAACCAACCAAAGCAGAACAAAACAAAAAATTATTCCAGGAGTCTGGAAGCACAAAATCTAAACTGGGAATGCAGGAATCTACAAGAACAACATTATCAGAAATAGTGCAGTGCACAACTCCCAGGTGCAAGAAGCACATAGGTCCTGGTTTAGAGACACAGAGACATGACTACATTAACATTACAGACCTAGTTATAAGAGAAATTTTTTGCTATCTTGGCAAAGAAGATATTCCTTTAAAAGGAGCATCACAAGTGTCATGCTCTGAGTTGGTCTTGGTGCAGAGAAAACATATACAACAGTTCTTTATAAAAAAGTAGAGGAAGAAGTTGTAAAACATCATGTATGACCTTCATAAAACTTTGTGAAAGAGATATTTATCAGATGTGTTTGAATCTTAACTCAGAGAGCTCATTTTGCTTCTGTGAAATTCCAGATCAAGAGGACATATCTATACAATTTTTAGAATAAAAAACCTGGAATTTAGAATTCAAGAGATATAAAAACATATCTATATATATATGTTTTTATGTATGCACACATATATAAAATACTTATATTTTAAGCAACATAAAACATTACTTATCTAGTTTTGGACATTTGGCAGTTTTGGGTTTGTGCTGAACTCTTAATAGAGAAAGGAAACCTGGCCCTAGACAGTAGTTTTAAGTGTAGTACGCAAAGCAGTAGGACTCAGACCTGAGCCAAAGCTTAACCCAAAATTGTACAAGTCAAAGCTTCTAAAATAGATCACAATCTTCATAAGTGTTCTTGTGCAGCTCTTTCCAGTGCTGTGAGTGGCTGCTGGAGCTTTACAAGTAAGAAATCACAGTCTTACTTAGAGAGGGAAGCGCTTTCTTTTAAGAAACACCAAAGACAGATTATGAGGTAAGCTACAAAAGTGCAACATCAGACACTGTTTATGCAGTGATGTTTACACATCAGGCTCAGGAATCCCCTTGTCAGCCAAATTTTCCCCAATTACTACCCATCCTGCAATAATAGCTTGTAAACTCAGAGCTGAATTTCCAGAGGTAAAATCGTCCCACCTGTGAAATGAATTCCTGGCATTCTTTGCTGAAGCACAATGAGCTATTTAATCTTTCAGGAGTGTCTTTACCACAGATCTCCTTTCAAAGAGCTTTCCTGACCAGAGCCCTTTGAAAGGATTTCAGAGGGGACCTATAAAAGTTTTAATATGAGCTGCACTCCTGTAAAGAGAATGAAAACCAGAATTGATTTGATTTGATGGCTGCAGATTCAAAACAGCCACTGCTTTCTATCCTGCCCAACACCTGATATGAAAATCAGACAGGATACAACCAGCTCTGCTGCACTCCTGAAAAATAAATGAGCTAAAACAGAAATCTACATTAGAGTCTATTAATATTTTGAAAGGTATTCAAAAGATTTGCAAGTCTTCCCGTTCAGTGTTGCCTTGTTAACAACTAGCTTTCTCCTAGTTAAAAACTCCTGCAGCTTCAACCCTAATCAACAGCTAATGTTAACATACAATAACAAGAAAAAAATCTCTCAAAACCACTGTTGATGGACACATCCTATTAGTTTCAGTGACAAGATATGAATTGGACGTACTGGAAATGTGTGCATAAATGCCTGTATGTCTTGACAGTTTTACTTTCAGCACAGAACGCCATGCACCAGAACAATGGCAGGTACGAAAGGACACAGAAATGCTGCAGAGAAAGACATGCACTCCCTTTTCCTGTCTAGTTTTTAACACACTATTTTTCATTTCCCACCAGATCAGCTTGCTATGTAAAGACAGATTGCTGAAGCAAACTCCTCTCCCTGGCCTTCAAATTGTTCTTAGAGAGAAAAAAGAAAAAAATCAAAGCTTTAGAAATCAATTTGTGTAAGCCTGGATCCTCGTTAGCATTTCTGGAATTGCAATTTTTATATTTCTTTTCTAGGAAATAATTCACTAGGATGCTTTAAAGAATGCATGCATCTGTAATGAGCTAATTTGGTATTCCTGATGTTTATAAAATCTAACACTGCAGATGACATTTCTGACAGACTACAGTAAAGACAGAGTATGAAAGATCATGCTGGTCTCTTTTACACTAGTCATGTTCCTAAATTACTTTCTTTTGGGAAATCAGTCACACCTGTCTCACCAATTAGACCAAGAAGTCAAGAGCTAATTGCTCTGATACGCTCCTGAAAGGCTGAGTGATATTTAGTCAGGAGATCTGAGGCTCATCAGACAAATACCCAAAGATATTTTAAAGAACAGAAAAAGCTATTGTGAACCTGAGAGAGGTGATAAGATGCCAGTGGTCACTACCCTTCTACACCAAAACTGGGGCACCTAACCCCACAGCCTCCAGAGGTGAGATTCCCTCCCAGGTTTGCAGGTGTGCAGGGCTTTGATTTTTCCTGACGGTGGTACACAGAAAGTTTTGTTTCACTTCCTTGCTGGGTAGGAGGGCAAGAAAAGTTCCTGTTTCTTTGCGGAGAGAAAGGTACCTGTCATTCACATTTTGCAAGTGCTGGGCCTGTTTTTTGAAGCCTGAATCTGTCTGAGCCGGGTGGAGACCTATTATGCAGAGGACTGATGTCCTGTCAGATGCAACAGTAAGAGAAAGACAGTGCTTGCTCTTGAATTAGCTCCTTAGTAAACTGAAGAACCAGCTACCAGAAACTATTCAGTGGCATCCAAATAATGTGATAAACTTCATAATAACAATCTTTTATTAACATAGTTGTTACCAGCTATGTAATTTTGTGATTAATCTATCATTTGTTAAACAAACTGCCGTTAGATGCCATTACTAATTTATAAAATCCACATGATCATTTTTATGAAGTCTTCATTCTGAGAATCTGAGCTCGTATTACTCGATGAGGCAGGACAGTGAAGTTGCACACCATTCCTACCACCAAAACAAAGGGAATCACTGGAATCACTGACAGGTGGTGGTTCCTCTTATCTATCACCAGCTAAGAGCTTCTCCTAGCAGCAATTCATGCCTGGGTATGCAGGATTTCCACATCTACCACAGTTGTATTTCTGAGCAGTTCAGGCTGTTTGCTTTATTAGCATGAAAACTAGGAAAGATCACACCCAAACAGACCTCATTGCTCAGTCCTGATCTCTAAGTAGCTGTAATGAGTTAAAATTATATGCTCACTATGCCAGAGCATTTATCAAAATATCCTAAAGTATTTAAGTTTTAAAAAAACCCAAACAAACTACTTGACAAGAGGATTACTGAAGTAATACTCATGGTACATACACATGTATCAAACATTCTTGTAAAAGCTACAGAGCTTCTAACAGCTTTCTCATCTTAGACTTGTAAATCTCTAATCGGTTATTTTTGGGCTGCAGTCTTTAATTATACCTCTTCAAAAGATGCACCTTTCCCTGCCGTGACTCGGATTTGAACCGAGGTTGCTGCGGCCACAACGCAGAGTACTAACCACTATACGATCACGGCAAGCTATCAGAAAACTGGAAATTGGAGGCAGCTCTTTTCACCCGTGCCCTTCAAAATTCTATACAAATGGTGCCACCTACAGTTTACACAGAGCTTTAGCAGCAGCTGGTTATAAATGTCCTCAGAAGTAATTATGCGTTACTGCCTTCTCAAAATTGCTCCCAGACTTATTTTTTCTTTCTCTTAATAATTCATGCTTATCAGGATTGCCTAAAAACAGGCTCAGGAGAGTTATACTAACCCTTCTCATGTCCTCCAGACCTTTTCAAAGAGAACGTTCTTTTTCCTATTTTATCGGTTGTGGGGAAGGTAAAGCCATGACAGTAAAGTCTGGCTGTGTGCTGTAAGGACATATTTAAGCAAATGGACAGAATCTACTTAATTGAAAACTGCATTTGATAAGTTGAACCAGGCATGATTCATTCTAATGTAAGGGCTTGTACATATAGACACCCTCTTCCTTAACCCTGCAATAAGCAGAGGACATTAAACCCTCCATCTTTTCCAGAATTTGCATTGTCTGCTGTGGAAGGAGATTGTAAGATACCACATATAATGTCTGAGGGGAGTGATCAAGACCATCGTTTACTGTTATACTGAAGCAACTGCTGAGAAGCACATGCCCTTTGTCAGATGTTCATACACAAAAAGACTGAACAACATTCAAGTAGACACAACAGCAAAACCTTGTTAGCTCTCTCAAATGAAAGCTCTAACAGAGATCAAGCTATGCAACAGGAGCAAAGATCATCATGGGGAAAGAGAATAATGCAGCAAACTCTGAGGCCCTTAAGGCTTGCTCAGAAAATGCAGCCTGTTTTCCTCATGCTCACCCTCCCCATAGTCATATTCATTATTTAATTAAAACACCTTGCCTTACTAATAGACCTGGAGATCGCAGTAACACCACAGTGCCACATTGAGTCTCTGAAGGAGGAAGACATACAAAGAGACATATTAGGCTGTCATACCTGAGACCATTAACGTGTCTTCTGCATATCTTCAACATGTTAAGATGTGGCTTTACTCTGGGCAAAGGTCTGCACAGTGGGGACTAATACATAAGCAAACTGTCTGAAAGAAACATCAGAGTGGGACTTTAAAAGGCAAACATTGTAAATAGACTCTGCTCTGCCTCAGTGCTCTGCAGACTTGCACTGCCTCTGTCTTAGAGAAAAGCAGACGTACAGCCTGCAAGGACGGGTCCTCCCTGCCACTGGAGCTGCAGGAGGGAAGGATAAAGTCTGTCTTTCTGGTGTCTGCTGGACATGGAGCAAACCTCTAACAGTGGTTTGTACTGCTGTACCTCACCTTAGAGCCTCGCCTGGTGGCTTGGTGTGACCAGAACAGCATTTGGTGGAAGGGTCAGTGTTCCCTGCCACAGGACTGGACAGCTGCTGGTTCCCTGATCTCCAATCCTGCCAGGCACAGCTTAGCCCTGTGTTTAGGGACTGCATTGCTATCACAAGCTTGAAAGAAAGAAAAATAGGAACAGGAGTAGTAAACTTAGGCTTGCTGTTGCCTTACAAAGCCATTACACTTTGCACAAATTAAGCATAACCGTGTAAATAAGCCACAACAACAACAGTCTTTCAGTTCTTACAGTACAGCTGTTTGGAAAGCAGGTGTCAGCAGAATAAGCTGCTGAATCTTTGGGCAAGAAAAAGGGACTGGAAAAAGCAATCCCCTCTAGCACAGCACATGTATGTTGTCAGCTGTAAGAACTCACAGTATGGGAAGGCTTTTCTTTTTCCCTTACCAGCCTCTAAGCCCTTTGAACAAAGAATTCCCTGAAAAGTTGAACAATGATTGTCAGCTCTGGATGAAAACTTTGGTGTGGTACACCCCCAGTACTCCAAGGACCTTGATTAAACAAGACAAAGAAACTGGATACTAGCATTTAATAGCCGCTGTCAGGACAGCGTATCAAGTGTTCTTCATTACTGCAAATTTTCTACTTTTTTTTTTTTTTAATGTAAAATTACATTTTCATAATGTGAAAAACTGTGGTTTAGAAAGAGTGGTGGTAGATAAGGGCTGAAATCAGGTCTTGCCCGTGAATAGGGCTGTACCATCAGCTAGTCATCTGCACGTGAGCATGAATGCATTTGAAATACGGCATTGCCTAGCATCATGTATGCATGGGCAGGTAAAACAAACCTGGAACAAAAATATTTCAGTCGTAACTTCTCTGAGGTTTCTTGTTATTGTAGGCCAGCAGAAATAAAGCTCTTAAAAGGTTTACGTCATTTGCATACTTAGGACCTTAAGCGGCCTTTGTTGTTGTTTGTTTTTTTGGTTTTTTAGTTTTGGATCTTGTTATTACTGTTTACCTGACCTGAAGTAACAACAGCAATTTCAGTTTTGTTTGAGTTTCTTATAACTTCCAGGTTTCCCCTAAAGACAGAAGTCTAGTAAATATAGGTACAGGTTTCTGTTGATGGCATCCCCCTTCAAAGTAAAGAGGTTAAGTTAAAATTACTGTAGGACTCCTTGAGATGCTTTATAGCACAAGACTCAGCAAATGAAGGAGATTTTAAATGTGTTTTTTCTTACAAATCATCAATAAAATATTTGCAGCTATGATGAGACAGGCTCCTTGCAGGCTCCTGCTCGTATTAACCTGTATTTATATATACAGTGTCACCTCCCATAGCAGTTATAGGGGTGCCTTACTTTTTTGCAGCAGTGAAATAGGTTTGCTAGATTTCCATACAAAAATTTCATATCATTGTTTTAAATCTGGGTCTCAGATAA
Source organism: Psittacus erithacus (assembly GCA_009867235.2). Classification (NCBI taxonomy): domain Eukaryota; kingdom Metazoa; phylum Chordata; class Aves; order Psittaciformes; family Psittacidae; genus Psittacus; species Psittacus erithacus. The sequence continues at coordinate 51,874 of WYDI02029074.1, read as the reverse complement.
ACAAAAAAGCACTTCTAGTTCCATCTTGTACAGAGCTTACGATGTCATCTAATGCATGTTTTGCTAAGTTGAGTCACTTATATACAATGTTTATTTCAGACCTATATACAAATAAGAATAGAATACAGTTTATAACAAATAAATGTCATTAATTACATCCATAAGCCCTTAGGACCAGTACACAAATCTTTGAGGTGATATAGCAAGCACTAATCACTGGGTGATAAATAATAATTTCATTAGTTGTACTACCTACTACCTTTTACAACTTTCCACCCAGTCTCTATGCATCTTGCCAGTTTTTGCATGTATTTTCCTTTTTTTCTCATTTCTATTAGTAAAATGTTAATACTGTTTCTTTTTTGTTTTCCACAGAAAAAGGTTAGTGAACATGAGCATGCCTTGGGCAGTATTTGTATAGCCATGTGATTCTTTGCCCCTGAGCCCAGCATTGCCACCATTACTTGGGCTCACAAAACAGCTATATAGTTTTCACCCACGTACATGAGAAGACATTCTAAATATTTGCAGCATCCTTTTTTGAATTTTGTCATTGCTGTTGTTGTTTGGCTTTTTTGTCTAAAAATAATCTTTCAAAATTATGACTTTTTCTTTTGAGATGTCAGTTTTGGAAAAAACCTTTCTCTTGTTCAGTATTGAATCTCCGGTCAAAAGAAAAAAGAGTAATCAGAAGACACTCCTCTTTCTCCCCCAACTTTGTAGGTAGCAAACAGGTACATGGGTACATGGGTAGGTCTGGAAGAAGGAGGTCTTGAAGCATATACAAACAGTATCTCTCTTTTTCTTTCTTATTTCTCAAGGAGATCCTTTACTTAACAGATTATTAATTAATTTAGGGTGAATCTCTCCTAGCGTTTCTGGTGTGATCTCTTCCAGTTACTGTTAGCATAAGGAAGCACTAATGGGACTAGCTTCCAGGCTACTCACCTGTGTTTTAGCTGAGTGTCCTCAGCATCAGGCCATGGGGCTTATGGTTTTTGCCTTTGCAATGAGTTAGCTGTGCAAGGGTAACACTTGACAGAGAAACCTGAGACAGGCACACCCTCTCCATACCCACAGCCAAGTAGCCCAAGACATCAGCATAGCGAATAGGAGACCTTGATCAGGTCTCTCCTCTGCCTATTTCTATTGCTAAGAAGAATTTCTCATTCTGTTTGATGCCTGCCTGTACCAGAAAGGATGTGTTTCTTCCAGTCTTAGAGATGAGAGACACAATCCCTCTATTTAATTTTGAGTGACAGTCTTAATCTCCATGATGGCCAGCTGAACATAAGCCAGCTTGTGCTCAGGCAGCCAAGAAGGCCACCAGCATCCTGGCATGTATCAGAAATAACATAGCCAGCAGGGCCAGGGCAGTGAGCATCCCCTTGTACTCAGCATTGGTGAGGCTGCACCTTGAATCCTATGTTCAGTTCTGGGCCCCTCACTGCAAGAGAGACACCGAAGTGCTAGAGCAGGTCCAGAGAAGGGCAATGAAGCTGGTAAAGGGTCTGGAGCAAAAGTCTGATGAGGAACAGCTGAGGGAACTGGGAGTGTTCAGTCTGGAGAAGAGAAGGCTCAGGGGGGACCATATAGCTCTTTGCAACTACCTGAAAGGAGGTTGTAGCGAGATGGCGGTCAGTCCGTTCTCCTAAGTAACAAGTGATAGATAAGAGATAATGGCCTAAAGCTGCACCAGGAGAGGTTTATATTGGATATTAGGAACAATTTCTCCACTAAAAGTGTAGCCAGGCGTTGGAACAGGCTTCCCAAAGAAGTGGTGGAATCATCACCCCTGGAAGTGTTCAAAATCATGTAGATGAGGCTCTCAGTGACATGGTTTAGTGGTAGACTTGGCTTGCTGGGGTTATGGTTGGAATTGATCTTAAAGTTCTTTTCCAAACTAGCTGATTCTGTGATTCCAAGACTCTCATAGTAACTTCATGCAGTTCAAATGTCTATTCTGACTACATGATAGAAAAGACTTGGGTGCTAGGTCAAAGCTCAAAACTGGCTTCACACTCTCTTTAAACTGCTTAGTTCAAATTGTCACCAGCTTGCAGAATGATCTTGAATAAATATTTTTTAGTGGTTATTGCAATTTGTACTCTACGTAGTAGATATACAAGTGGAAGTCTCTTTTAGCACTGTTTTTTTACTATTAGAAACAGAATTTTTCCTGCATTTTCTGTGTTTGGTGTTTTGTTCCTGGATGCCTTCAAGCAAGAAAGCCCATTCCCACACACATGCACATTGGTGATTCGTCTCAGTAAAAACAAACTGGAATTTATTACAGGCTTACAAAATTTGGCTTCTGGCTCTTTGTTATTAAAAATATAACAGATTAAAGAGTTTTTGATGCAAAAATAATAGGGCATTCAGTGAAAGTTAGTATTTGTATGAAGCACAATCATCACACAGACCACCGAAGCTGTTTTGAAGAAAATGAGCAATTGGAGTTCTGATGCTGTCTAGATAGCAACATCCAGCATGCTTGTAGGGGAAGGTGAACGCCATGGTATATCCAATTGTTAGTTTTCTTTACAGAACTAGCTTATTATAGAATCGTGGAATCATAGAATAGTTAGGGTTGGAAAGGACCTTAAGATCATCAAGTTCCAACCTCCTGCAATGGACAGGGACACCTTACACTAAACCATGTCACCCAATGCTCTGTCCAACCTGGCCTTGAACACCACCGGGGGTGGAGCACTCACAACTTCCTTGGGCAACCCATTCCAGTAAGTTAAGTTAAAGCTCAGTTAAGTAAGTTAAGTTATTAAAGTTAAATAAATTTAAGTTAACAGCATTTACCGTTCCCATCCTCTCTGATTGTATTTGTAATGAACAGGAAGGAAGGGGAGAGATGACCTTACATTTAAGTGTTACAAACCATTCAGGCCAGGATATAAAGCCTTCTCTGCTCCTTTGGACTGGTGCCATCATTTGCACAGTCTGAAGTCCTGGTGTGATGTATATAGACAATTTCAATTAGGCAGTATTTTACAATTGCAAGGCATTGGAGTTTTTTACTGCTACATACATGCAGGAAATTCAAACAGTCTCTGCTGAAATGATTGCTGACTGCCTTTGATTCACCATTGTTACTACTCCACGTGGGCATAGTAGCTCTATGGATCAAGAGCTGCCTGACTTCCCAAAGGCAGGGCGCCCTCCCTTTCTCTGACCTGCAAGTAACACTCCCCACATCGGTATGAGCCTTGCAGAGCCCTTTGTGTATCATGAGTGAGTCACCCAGCAGATCTTCCGCCTCCTGCCTTGTGGGCACCTTTCACCAGAATTCAGCTTTCACCCCCCAATGAAGACTGAACATTAACGCCATGGAAGGGTGTACAGGGAGGGTAAGGGAATGTCATGTATAGCTGCAGAAAAGAGAACCTACTCCTTTTTCTGCTTAAAAGGCTGTCATTCTACTGAGCCTTTGGCATAGAGACAGTGCACTGAAGCATCTTAGACTTTAGCTATGACTGGATTATAGAGAAATCAGAGTTTTCTCTGTTGGGCGTGTGCTTGCCACTTGGCTATGGTACCTTTCTCAGGCAGATTCTACACTGAACTTCATTTTAATCTGTGTATAGATGGAAAATGCAATTAATGCTAATTAGAAATAAAGCTTGGGTTGGAAAGGCTCTTCAGAAATTCATTAGACAGCTCTGACAACAGCATTCAGTTTTTACTCTTCTGTTAATATTATTCCTATTAGTATTGCAACCACTCTTATTTTTCATGTGATCTCCTACACGAAGATTCCTGGACAAGAAAAGTCACCTTGGGATTCCTATTTTTCTTTGCATTTAAATACATCCATGCTATGATGTTTTTCTTTTTTTTTATGCCTCCCCATATTCAGTCATGAGCAACTATGCAAATGTCTAGTATTTTCCCTTAACCAACATCACATAACTTTTCCTCATGAACAAATTTCTCCCTGTGCTAAGGATTTTATTCTTCTTTTCTGTTGTTTTTTTCCCTTCTTGCAGATTTCAAGTTTCTTTCCATTAGCCAGAGACCTAGAATAAATGAAACACTTCAGACATTTTTCTGCCAGAACTCTCCATCTATTTACAGGAACAGCAATATCTCAAAGCTAACAGGGCCACATCAGCAACCATGAATGTTTAAATATAAATATTTATAGCACAAAGCGAGCAAGTGACACAGCTAAAATCTTCAACGTAACAAAATCCCATACCATCAGCACTACTTATATCCAATCATGGCTACGTAATAGGTCTTACAACACAACTTCTGTGTCGATGAAGAGAAGATTGTAGATCACCAGCATTCACCTCACTTTGCACAAGTTTCACCCAGGGGAGCACTCAGGTCAGCATTCAAACAAAGCAGATGCAACTCTCCTCACAGAACTCCAAACTCTAAGTAGTAAATGCTTGGTAAATTTCCTACCCTGTTATCCAATGCTTCTGTTATGCAGCCCAAACTTGCACTGGCATTCCTTTCTGCCAGTCTGTGGTACAAGTGAATGTGTCACCTGTTGTTCCTTTATTTTTTGATTTCATCCTTGTGCAAAATTCCCCATCTCACTGAATACTCATGCAGGCAGTATTCCTACAGCTGAAGATGCTTCTTGGTGGGGATCTTTAATTCTTGCTCTTTAAAATTTTTACATACTGTATTGAGAATAAGGAAGGTCTCAGGATGTTCTGTTACTGTCAAGCACATGTTCTTCTTAATTGTAAACAGCACATAAGCACAACTTCCCATTTAACATTCTGCTGCTAGTGAATTAGTTGAGGTGCATCCAAGGGAAGGATTTTTGTATACATAATGTTCCTAAAATATTCATTTTTTTTTTTACAGTAACACAGCAATACACTTTCACCTAAAGCCACATGTGTCCAAACAGTTGCAAAACTTGTGACTTAAAGGACGGCTGTTAGGCAGTCTTGGTGTTCGTTCAGCACCATGCCTTCTCTTCTGATGAACAAAAGAGGAAACGCCTTTTTAAAAGCCAGGATTTGCCATTCCTTGCCACTATGCTGCATTTTAGCTTGTTCTTGGTGGTTGCTTCATCTTTCTATACGGCAGCATTTTCTGTGAATTTCTGTTGCATGGTTGGCAAAAGTCTGCAGAAAACACCCTTTTGCTAAGAGATAAACTACACCTCCTATTCAGCTCAATGACTTGCAAACATTGAAGGAGAACTGAAACTCCCCATGAAAAAATAATAATGAGGAAGGCAGTCAAACTGAGAAAACTGAGTTTGGGTATGATAACCTTTTAACATGTTAACTGTTGTTAGACCAAACATGTCTTAATAGCAGTTTTCAACTTCACATTTGTTAACAAAGCATGTATTTGACCAGTCCATGTTTATTGTGAGTGCTTTCTAGAAGTACTGAAAAAAAGCATTAAGGAAATAAAACATTAGTCTTGATGTTCTCCTGTGAGAGAGAACTGATGCAGTTCATACCCTCCTGTCAGTCTGGGAGGTCATGCCTCCGGCTTTTAAATCCCAGGAGCTATTCCAGGGGAAAGCTTCACAAGCTTTGAGATGTGCTGATCATTATAGTTCTAATCTCACCCACCCCATCAAAGGAGGGTGAGCATTATCCTCTATGCACCTTTCTGGCAGAGCAATTTGCCCCATGTTTCCACAGATGGAAGGGATGGGGCCACAGGGTTATGCATGTTCAGATGCAAGCAGCTGTAAATCCTAGCTTGCTGGGCTTTCATGGCATCATCAGTGCTGAGGATCACTACACGGCACCCCCAAGACTTCAGCATACATCCATCTCATAAATCTTTTTGTTATTATAAACAAAGCTGGTTTATATTTCTTTTGCCATGAGGCATAAGGAAATCTGTTTGTGCCTTTTGTGAGGGGGGCAGGGTACAGTGGGGCACAGGATAGCACTGGAGTAAATTATCCTGCAATCTGTGTGTGGGGGTATTTCCAGCCTAAATTTACAGGCTGAGTTGGGTTTTAGCTTGTAGAGCCACAGATTCCCTGGCCTGAAAGTAGCACTGACTGTGTGTGAGCAGGTGTTGCCTGCAAGGCGAGGTAGAGCTGGGAGCAGGACCAAGGCAGCCTGCAGCTCCACTCACATCATCAGGAAATAGTAGCTGCTGGTTCTACTACAACCTGCTGTGAGAGTGAGAGCCATAGCGTTATAGCAAAAGAGTGGAAACACCAAAACTGAAGGCTGGCTAAGGACAGAAGACCCAAAAGTCATCAAGGGCAAATTCAGATAAGTAAGTTGCTAGAAATGAAAGCTTAAGTCAAGCACAGTTCCCACTCATGAAACTGGAATATAATGGGATACTTTTTCCAGTGAAAACAGGAAGAGGATGTCCCCACTTTTCAGATACACCCCTTTGGTTAGGGAATACCTAACCTTTAGTTTGAAAATTCTTTACCATTCCTGTGCATTACAATAGGAGCGTACATATATCTACAAAAATAATGCATTTTCTGAAGTTATGAAACAAGCGAATTCCTAAGGTTCGGTTTTGTTCATGAAAATCAGCTCCTCTTGCTGTCAAGGGGTATGGAATAGTTTCCTTGATTCATCTGCATTTTCCATGCTCAGGGAATGTGAATTCATGCATTACTGCTCACTGTCTTGTCTACCCTCTCCCCATTACTCTCTCCTTCCCCATTAGCCTAATTATTTCATCCTGTACACCAGTGTGTATTCAGAGGATTACTCAAAATGAGACAGTCTATAAGGAAGCATATTCACATTATTGTACCAATTTACCTCATTTCATTACTGCAGCATATTTTGATAGTATTTATTTATTCATGCATATGTATCCAAATGGAACAGATGGACGTAGGATTTATGTAGGGGTTTGTTCTGACACAGCTGAGGAGCACGGTCTTAGCCTAGGTCCTGTACCAGGCTCTAGCAAACACATGGACACAGGGAACTGAAAAGAGAATAAAAAGGGCTTCTTTTTTTGATAGAGTAGATGGTAAAATGTTTCTTGGTCTGTCTATGAGCCAGTTGTGTGAATCTTTGGTCCTGTGTCCATGATATAGAGCTGTGTAATCCTTATGGCTGGATGAACACCACAGTCATAGCCTGCAAAGGATCTGTGAACTGCGAGTCCATCTGGACCACTCGAATTAGGTCTAAAACATAGACTCCTGAGTTTGGTATGGTGGATAAGTATTGTCTCCTCCTACAGCTAATGTAAACAAGCTGAGGCCTCAACTCTGCATTGCATGCTGTGGCTAACTTGAGAAAACCATGTTTGACTTCCTAGCTGGATCATGAAGAAGATGTCGTTGCTGAGTGATCAAGTGGCACATAGGGCTGTATCTCCAGAACAACAAGGTGGCAGCAGTGCTGTGGTGTGTGTATCACAGCATTGCCAAGGGCTGGGACAGAGACAGCTGTTTCTGGTTATACTCACCACTCACCTGCATCCTAACAGAAGTGGGGTTAAAAGACCAGAGAGCAGGCTCCCAAGGTCTGTAACGACAGAGACTTCTTTGACTTTTTGCCTTCCTTAAATGTGATAGTTGTGTTGTTTTCAGCTGAATCAGAGATCCCTTACTGACTTCTGCTTAATAAACGAGAACGTCAGAAAACGGAAGAAGAAATCACGTTCCTCATGCACAAGGAAGAATATGCCTCTCCAACAGAGCTCATTTCAAAAAGGGTTTCTTAAGTTGATGCCTTTTTCACATATTGGTATGTCCTAAATTCCTTTATTTTTACTATAGCCTGCAAACATATTTCCTATTCCCCTTCTCCATTACAGCAGCATGTAAGATAGTGGTGAGTTTACCATCTTCTCCAGGGGTTTTGTTATTTTTATTAAAAATTGTGTAAAATAGTATTTAAGTATGATTCAAGGTTACTTATATATTCATTTTCTTCTCCTATTTCTATTATAAGGCTTGAAGCAAAAGACATCATTTGGAAAATAAATTTAGAGTGTCCTGGGTCACATACAGGATTAAATTATGCCAAAAAAACAGTCCCCCAAACTAGCAATTTTTACTTTCACTATTTGAGTATTATTTAGTGAAAAATCAGACAATAATTCTTTCCACTTAACACAAGGATTTGATTTTTTTTTCTTCACTATGCAACTTGCTGTGCTTTGCAGATGAGAAATAAAAAAAAAATAGAGTCTGCACATTATGGAAAATGTGAGTTACCAGGCCAAGGAATGAATGAATAAAGTTCTTTGGACTTGCTTGTTATTCTTGCCATGTTTTACTGACTAAAGTAATAAACATACTTTTCAGTTCTAAAAGATACAGCATCTTGTGTTCTTTCTCATGTTACTGCTGTTCACAGAGTGATGGGTTCTCATATTTGAGCTTCCCAATCTCTCAAAAAGCCATTAAAATTTATTTTCACGCAACATATCCTGGAGCTTTACTTATGCAGCATTCGACTTCGAACATTTCAACTAGTTTTTAATGTTGTTTGAAGATGAAAAAAGGTTTAACCAATCAGTACTAGATATAGAGGATTTATCTGCAACAACACTATGCTGTTCCTTTAATACCTTTCAGCAACATAAGTGCTTACATCCTAATAGGTTTTTAGCTTAAGATCTAATCATCCACTCTTGAATTAAGATGCTTGAATGAAGCCAACTCATTTGGAACTAAGCACTTTAATGTCAACAGAGACATATGGTATTGAGACTGAATTACAAAAGATCTCTTCTGAGCCATCTATTACAGAAGCAAGACTAAGACCCCAGCATTATTATTAGTTTACTCATTTATTTGCTAGCAAATAATTGAGAGTAAGATCTTCTTAAGAAAGTGGAAATGGTCTAATAATTGCAGTCTGGTGGTATAGTACATTCCCGTGTGCACTGATTAAATCTCCCCCAACCATACTTTATGGCTGTATGCTCATCTGCAAAATCCCCTATTGAAACTGAAAGAAACAAACAAAATGTACAGTGCAACAACTCTAACCCAGTGATTAAAATACTAAGTTATCAGCAGTAATGTCCTCTAACATTCATTAAGAACTCTAGACATTTCCCTGCCTTGTCTTATTCTCCAAAAAAAATATTTAAAATGTGTTTATGACAAAAATTATGGCAACAAATAACACTGTCCATCAAATATAAAAGTAAGAGCAGAAGCTCCATTTTGTTCTGAAGCTGTTTCACTCTAGTCTCAACATGCTGCTGAGATAAATATGATAGAGTCCGTTCCTATAGTATCGGTAGGAAAAACTGATATGGACTTCCACATCTTCCTGTTTCTGGACCAAAAAAAGCAGAACCAAAACAAAAAAAAAAAAAAGCAAGACAAAGTGAACCCGAAAGGACATTTTCCGAGACAATAAGTCTTTTGCTGCAAAGAAGTTATGTCTAAATATCATTGTGTGGCTGAGACTTAACACAAAGTTTTCTTATAACGTTAACAACATCTTCTGCCTACATCTGTAAGGAAGATATGGTTAGATAATAAAGTTGCATTATCTTTTTAAGCCATGCACTACTAAGGGATTCAGCAGATGGTGATTATGTCTCTGAAGTAAATGCTATCTATCACATAAATGCATTCCTACTCCTGGCTCAGTATAACTGTATTATAGGCTTTCATTAGAGTCCAAGTGCTTTCCCACTTCAAAGGCACATTTGATCCTTGGTACCACTGCAATAAACACCTGGCAAACTTGATTATAGAGGTAAAAAGATGCACTGCAGTTCTAACAGAAACATCAGCCGCTCAGATCCTGTGAAGGGCTGGACATGATTTTCCTTCCTCCCTGTACAACAGACTGTACAGAAGAACCCTGTGAATTGAATATCCTGATCATGCATTAGATGCTTATTTTCTTTGCTTAAGAAGACTTTTCAATGTTGCAAGTTTAAGAGACTTCTTGTCTTTCTGATTATAGAGGACTTCATGTAAAGGTTTGTTGACATGGACAGAATTGCTTAAAATCAGCTTTATTTTTGCTAAATATTGCATAAAAGTATACTGTTTTGCTAATAGCTATAGAGTTCCATTTTTTATGTTGGAATGTGTGTTAACTACCTGGGAAGCATACAAAGTGGTTCAAAAATCACATTTACTCCCAAAAGCTCTGCAGAGCAGACTGTCCTGTTAAAAAACAGGGCAGTTTTCTGTTGCAAAGCAGAAAGGTTCGTGTAATTGTGTAAATGCAGCCATTATGAAAGCAACTTTAAGATTAATCTGCATCACAGTAAAGCACAGATTATTAAAGGCCACCTGAAAAACTCTCTTTGCATTTATCCCTGCATACAAACTGTTCTGGTTTTTTTTGGCTAAATTGTTTTGGTTTGGCTTACTTTTTATCATTTCCAAAGCATATATTTAAGATGGATCATGAGCTGTCAGCTAAGTCTCGCTGTGGTCACACCAGGGGCCTTGCTGCAATTAGATGCTGCATGAGCCAAACCACGAAGCCAGGTCCTTTTCTCTGTTTGTATTCAGGGCAAGTAGCATACAGACATGCATCCCAGAGAGAAATGTGGCCTTTGGCGTGTGCCAGTTTGGCAAAGCTGATACTTTTGCCAAGAGAGGGGCAAGGGATGCAGAATGTAGTGGAAGAAGGGAGAGCTTGTTTTCCTGAACTGCTCCACAAAGTACTTGGGGAATTTTGTGCACCTTCAGCCAGAAGAGATCATTTTCTATTCTGATTTTTGTCTTCTATAGGTAGATTACAACATTGAAGTGTACTGTACCTAGCATGCCTAAATTTAAAAATGAACCATGGAGACAGCTGACATTGCGAGTGATTTCTCTCAAGAGACAAACTATGCCCGGGCCCTTTGAAAGCTTTTCTTTCAAGGATCAGAAACAAAAATTTTAGCGAATGAAAGCAATATGGATAACAACGTACAACTGTATTCTGTTACTGAATTCATGCATGAAAGCTTCATAATATGTGGTGTACAAATGAAGGCAAGACATTTGTAAGGGTGCAGGAGAAATCTGTGTTTCTGTGTTTCTGATTCTCTCTTTGAAGAGCAACTTGGATTTCTTCACAGACTGATTTTTGTGTGCTAATTATTTGAGAGGTTATGGAAGAGATTAATGCTAAAATAAGAAGGACGGAGAGAACAGACCTGAGGGGATGAATAGCAGCTGTGGTGAAGAAATCTACCAGACGGTAATTGCACAAGTCCTTAAATATCCAGAACTTAATCTGAAGCCCTCTCTGGTGTAGAAAGGCATGTGACAGAAAGGCATGGTTTCAGCATCACCAGGCAGTCTTTTGTTCATTTGCACACGGTGGCAGTCACTCAGAAGCGCACACATAGGGTGCCAGCTTTCAGCTACAAAGAAGGTAATAGCACATAGTAGTACTAAGCCAACATGGACAAACTGGAAGTATGGCAAAACAAAAATGCATTACTGCTTGGACTAGGTTCCCACTAAGACCCACCTGCTAGCTTTTATGTAGGAAAATAATACAGCGCGCTATTCCTAAAAGATCCCAGGCAACAGCGAAAATACAAAAGGTCAACTTTTGGGCACAGTTCAGTTTTAAGAAATTCTTTTGTTAGTAGAAGATTCACTAAGAGAAACACCATGACGTCTTAAAAAATTAACTTGTCTTGTGAACATTGTGTGAAAATTGATGCAAGTTAGTTGTTACTTTTAAAGGAAGAGGACCATGTGGCCCCTTTTTAACTTATTCTGAAACACAGATTGGTTGTAAAGATAAACTTAGGTACTTCCATTTAAGATTTTAGGGCATAACATACTACCGCAAACAAACAAAACCAGACCTTAACTTCTGATATCAGAACACAGCCTCTGAAGGAGGAATGAGTAACTTCACACAGTAAAAGTCTAACTATAACAGTACTTAAAAAAAATAGAAAATACATTCCATAGATTTTGGACTTTGTTTTTTTTTTTTTTCGTTGCCAGTCTCTGCATGAAAAATATTTTGGTCATTGCAAAAGCTTGTGCTCCTTTCCGAGCTTCAAGAGATGTTCCGCATTTTGCTGCAATTCTCACGAATCACCGCTTGAGGGACTCTAAGACTCTTCTGTCTCAAAATTGTAAATCAGACGTACTCTCATTAAGGCTATTGCCTATGTTAAAAAGAAAACTTTAGGGAAAATATCTGTGTACTTGTTATCAGTAAGAAGTGGTTATGGCATCTACAGAAGATCTTGCTGCAGCAAATCAAACCCATCCATTTATATTTTGAGCAGGTCTAATTAGAAGGTGGTAACTTAAAGAGCAAAAAATTCACAAAATGGAAATTCATTTTTTTTTAAGTAAAAATGTTCACAGTGATGAAAATCACCGGTTTTCTGCCTTGTTTAGGAAGAGGAAACTTTCATTCTGCTGTTTCATTATCTGCACAATGTGCCTCTAAAACACAGATATCATTTGTCCTACGCACAGAACTGCCCTGGACAGCAAGAGAAATAAGAGCAAATATATGTATCGTCAATGCGATGGGACGATCTTACCCAGATTTTTGCTAACCTAGGATCAAATAAAATCAAACTTGTAGAGCTTACACCCCACTCCCAGCTGCAGCTTCAGAGCGAGCTCTGGAAAAGTTACCATTTTCCTACTTGGTATCACTGCAAATCAGACCGATAAACTTTAACCCAAGCAAGCTGTAGGCAGGTTAACCCTTTTTTCAGAGTACAATTATAGACAATAGATGTGTAATAGCAATTCCAAGGTCATGTGGGAATGCTACCTTTGGTTTCTGAGTATAATAGCCGTGTTAGCCAAGCACAGTGCCATACTGATGAAGTAACTTGGCTTCCCAGTTCAATGAAAGCTGAGGAATTACTGCACTATGTTGCATTATATGGCAAGGGAATGCCATTTCTTCCAAGTGTGTGCTCAGACAACCGATTTTGTCTTTCAAAAGGTATGTACTTATTTTCTCTTCCAAATACTGACTGAAGTAAGAAGTCTTTTGAAAGTTGAAATTGTTTAGTTGAAGAATGAGACACAAGCCAAAGGACTTGAAAGTAGAGTGAAACTGAATCATGTGCCAAACCAACTGGAAAATGGAAAAGAACAATCACTAGCATAAACCTACATCTTTATCTTGCTGAAATATGTTTTTATATAAATACGCACATAAGCTATCACATAAACCAACAGAAGGACTTACAAGTCTCACAGACTTTTTGCACAACTGAGAGTGCTCTAGAGCAAAAGCCTTTGTGACGCCTCATAAAAACCGTGTTTTTTAGTTGTTTCTACTACTAAGCTGTTGCCTCATTGCATAGGCATGGTGTTGCATGAATAGCAGGGAACTAATACATGTAAAGAGAGCTGAACCTTTTGCTTTCTTATAGACTAATGAGAAAAAAATAGATAAACCTAGAGCATACTCTTTCTGTAGGGTTCCTATGGTCCACAACCCTTTGCTTATGTTATTTACTTACACTCTTTGCAATGCAGAAACCGTTACTCAAACACAGCTCCTCACACCAGGAAACTATGCTCAGCTGGCATGTGTGTGCTATGTAATATAAATGCTTTTGTATTAGTAAGACTTTCATTGTCTGTGGAAAATTAGTACCCAAAAGGCAGAAGGGTTGCGCTATTTCCTAATCCCAAGAAATCTTAACTTCTTAGTCATGAATACATCAGATATGTTGTATTTATTGTCCAAACACAAGTGTTGCACTTGCCAACAGTTTACCATATTATGCTTTGGTCAGGGTTCTTTTGTATTTCCAGCTACTAAAACAGAAGATATTGTGCCATTAAGACCAAAAACTGATATTAGAACTCAGCAAATGCTGCAAATGATCTGTTAGCCCAGATTTGTTTAAAAACAGCTGGTATTCATCTGTTGTGGAAGGGGAAGTGCCATCTTGTGAATGCATGTGTGCATGTGTGTGCACATTTTAATGAGGAAGGTCCATTAAAAATTGCTAAAATCTGACACAAACAGAAACACTTATCTTGCATTCTCTTGGGATATCTACCTGGGGCAAATATCTAATGAGCATTATAAATAAAGCACTGCAGATGCTGCGCAGACACATGCTTCTTCAAGTGTTGGCAGACCTGTACTTGCAACAGAATGCTAACGTACAGGAGAAGCAAAATCAGATGTGGGGTTTGACATTATTTTGTAATTATATATTTGTTTTGATCCATCTGTCTTTCCTTATTCAGCCAGTAAAGATTTGTCAACAAGTCTGAACCACCCATGTATCTGCTCAGCCCGTAGTTTTCAGAAGCACTATTTTAACCTTCTCATTTGACTGTGTAGCCATTTGACCGCTCTACTGTTAAATTTTTGCTGGTTATTTTGTGGCTTGATAAGTGATGCTGAATGCCTCACAGTCAATCTTTTGCAGGATCAGGCCATTCCTTTGTTCTGTGGTAAGAAAAAAATTCAGTCCCAAATTCACTGTTTGAGGAATCTCATTTTACTTCAGCATCTCTGCTGAACATGAAACATCATATTTTCCATTTTTATATTCTTTTCAGGATAAACTCCCTCTTCTTGCTAGGTTGAGTGTTTCTCTGAGCAATACTCATAAAATTACTCTCCTCAGAGTAATATTATGTTTTCAAATAAATTAAAGCAATTTCATTTATGCTGACATTTTGCTGAAGAAGTTGAAAGTCCTTCTAGTCCTTTCATATTTTGTAAAAACCAGAATTTTCCTTCTATTTTCAGTGGGTTTTTTCTTCAAATTTTTCCATCTTATGAAATGTTCTTCATAGCCTGCCTCATTAGCAGAAATTAGATCTATAGCCTCTCCAGCTATGACAAGCATTTAGGGAGATAGCTTTAATATCCATAGGACCAAATATATCTCCTTATTGCTTGAAAATTATCTGATCCAGAGAATTCTATTAACGTTCACATACAGTTTAGGTTAAAATCTCACTTTCTTCTGCCAATCTTTATGCTGAACAACTGCAAAATGCTAGCTTTGCTTGTCCTTACAAAACTTTACTTTGAGTTTTTTACCAAATCTTTGCAATATTTCTTTTAAATATTCCATTTTACCTAGCAGAAAGTTCTAAACAACATTGCTGCTAGAAAACACCTCCTTATGTCTCTTCCAGTTTATCTCCACCAGCTTACCTGTCAGTGAAACATCCACATTCCCATTAATTTTCACTGATGCTACGGTTGCACAGTACTCTAAGTGAAGACCAAACATGGGGCTTTCAGGCTCCTTCCCAGAGAGGGTGTTATGTTTTCCTTTCAACCTTCTCAGCGCCCCGCACAGATGACTAGAGAAGTATCCTGACAGTTCCCATTTATTGAACTGCTAGACATGGGAAGTACAACATGGGTGAACTATGTCAAACAGATGATTTTTTTCTAGGGCAGGAAAGACTGTCAGCTTTATTTTGCTTCTTCTATTGAAATATCAGTGTGTGCCTGTTTTCTCTTCTTACCACGGTTATCATCCTTCCTAAAACACAATCTGTCCTGTTACTTTTACTTGCAGAATGCTAATGCTTTATTTCTTGCTTCCCATTCCTCTGGTGGAAGACACCACTCAGTGTAACTACAATTATATGATCAGTTGTTGTTCTTGGTTACACCAAAATCTAAACTGCCTGTCATTTCCCTGATGTTTTGGCTTCTCCCCTGCCCAAAAAAACTCCAAAACAAACCAAACCAAAGAAAGATGTGAAATTTGTGCATACATGTGTTCAGAAATAATAAAAAAATATCTCTTTGCTTTCAGTCAATGGTTCATTCATGACCTTTTTTCAATTTATCCTTTGCCCTCAGGATCACTCTTAAATCACCCTAAAGACCTTGCTTGAAGCATGAGACTCACAGTACAGACAAGTTGGTGCCAAGGCAAACGCAGATAAAGAATAAGTGCTTGGAAGGAAATGTTCACAGGAATAATCTCTGGGCAAGTTAAACAAAAAGATGAAGGAGGGAAATATGTAGGAAATGGCAGACAGATCAAAAGAGGAATAGTACGTCTTCATTTTCAGAGACCTCTGAAACTGCCTAAAGTTTCTAGCTGTATGAGACTACAGAACTAAATTTTGTGCATTAGGTCCTGAAAGATTTCTATCTAACTTCTTGTTCCACATTAATATTTTAGTGCTTATAGGCAGGCAAGGTTTGAGGAAACGCTAGCAAACATATGGCCATGAAACAAAGATAACAGAAAAAAGGAATAACATAACACTTCAGCACATTAAACATTTTTTTTAAAGCATGTGGGAGGAGTTAAGCAGAATGAAGATAAGGTCATGATTTCAGTAGATGGTCTGTGTCTGATTTTGGTTGAACGGTGAAGGAAGGACACCCACAAATAGGTGCAGTAAAGCCACTGAGGTGGTGGGGCCCTTGCCCTGTGAGGAGAGGCTGCGGGACCAAAGCTGGTTCAGCTGGTAGAAGGGATGGCTTTGAGAGCACCCAACAGCATCCCTGGCACTGACAACAGTGGATGGAGGACGTGCAACCAGGCTTTTCACAGTGGTATGTGGTGGTGGGAGGCCGAGAAGCAGCTGCACAAGCTGAAACTTAAAAGGCTCGTGCTGGAGATGAGGAGAAGCCTTTTCCCCATGAGGTCAGCCCAGCAGCAGGGCTAGGGCCCATGTAGGCTGGGCTGTCTCCTGCCCTGGGGGGTTTCACACTCTGACTGGGTGAAGCCTTAAGCAGCCTGGTCTGAGCCCATGGCCAAGCCGGCCTTGAGGGACCAACTGTCCCTTCTAGTCTCCCTCAATCTGCCTTTCTGTGATTTTTCCCTGGAAAACGTAGGTGGGGTACCTGCATGTCCCCCGCTCCAGGTTCCTTCTTCCCCCCTCATCTCTTTACACAAGTTCTGAAAACAAAAAGTGAATGAAAAACCAGGGAGGTTATTAGTTATTCTTTTCTTAATGAGACTAGATGGCAAGAAACAAATCACCTGGACTCCTTTAAGCAAATGAACAGTAATTGCACTAGGAAGCAACCATTGCAAGAATACTTAATTATCATGCTTACGAAGATCTCACCAAGCAAACAAAACTTTCATTAGATGCTTGGCAAGGATCAGAAATCTCCATTTTATGGCATGCAAAACACTCTGAGAGCTAACTATTACAAGCAATGGACAGAGGAGTGTCTCTTCAAACAGAGCATAATGCGCAAAAGCAAGCTCTGCTTCTTCATTCATGCTGTGTTGTACATCTTTATGAAACTTCAAGGGTCAGCATAAGGCTGCTCAGGGCTTCACGCAGTCAGAGTGTGAAACCCACCCAGTGGCTTTTAGTTACACATACATGATTTTAGAAATCTAAGCACTTCCTCTCTCTTGTGTGTAGGCATATATATATGGGCACACACATATGTATGCATCCATGTATGTATAAATACACATATATGTGCATTCATGTGTGTATGCATGCAGATATGTACACATACATGCATGCATATCTGTATTTGTACATATAAATATACATATATCATTCTATTAAATAATATATGCATATTATTATATGTTAAATATATTTAATATAAATATATATTAAAAATAAATATACACATACACATACATATTGGTCATTCCAGGGAGAGATATATAATAGCTCCGTAAAGACAGCTCTTAGATGATCCAGATGTTCATATGTTTAGTCTGGACCTCAGCTCAGGTTTGCATATAGTAGCTGCTGAGCCTTAGGACAGGATGAAAAGGACTTTTCACTTATTTGAAATATGCCTAAATTCTCAGGTGCCTATGGTTTCACAGGGCAAGTTGGGTGCTCAAAGCTGCAGGACAGGGGAGTACCCATCTGCCATAAATGCCTTCAGAAAACCCCTCATTGCTGGGGATTGGAAAGAATTGTAGTAAAGCTATCGGCACACCTGCCCTGAATCACAGTGAGATTTTGCTGAATCTTCCAGTAGATAGTTAAGACAGTAGTATAACTGCTGTGCACTTTCTAATTGAATGTATTCACAATGCATGTATATAAGTAACTAATAATACATGGTATTATTTGCACAAAGACAGTGTGGCTGAGGCTAGCTTCTGCCACCGCCCCATCAAGCAAGACAAGGGGTACTAAGAATAACTGGTGCAATGTAGAGCAGCCTTAAGCCTGCCACATAAGAAAATAGAGATGTAACCACCAGCTAGCTGCAGTACCTTTTCACTAAGGTGTCTTAAATCCACTCTAGCATCTTTCCACTCTGAGCTGACTGAAGTGTATTTTGTTACAGTCCAAGATCTTAAGGTGCAATTAAGCCTTACAAGAGAAACAACTGTTCCTTTTGAATTTTCTTAACATTTCATTATAAATAAACCAGTCTGAAACCTGTGCTAGGTCTCACAACACCTGTCTTCTTGTAGAGAGATGCACCTGCTAATCTGCAATCCTACCCCAAAAGGATGGAGAAAAATCCCTGGTCCCCTAAGGTTTTGATATTATTTCACATATAGGTATATACAGACACATGTTTATATGTATTTGTGCTCACTTCCATGTGTTTGTGTACACACATACAAGTATGTATACATATTCAGCTAGCCTAGAACAGTCTCAGCTGTGTTTAGGAGGATGTGTAAGCCCACAGTGTGTAGGGATACAAGCCCTGGTGAGCATCCCATTGTAAAGTGAAGAAGGACCTGTTGCATCTACAGGCATGTGTGCCTTTTCTCCTGACAGCATGCCCAGCCCCTGCAGAGGCCTCAGCTGTGCACCAGCTTTGAGAACAACAATCTGTTACAATCACAAACTGAGAAACATCTGAGCCTTGGCTCTGATTTTCATCTAGAAGTTTAATGTATTGGTTGTAAGAAACATGGGAATCGATAGTTTAATCTATTGACACAGCAAGATGTCATGGGTTCAGCAGTAGCAGTCGTTTTTTCTCCTTCTTAGTGGCTGGTGCAGCGCTGTGTTTCTAACTTTCAGCCTGAGAACAGTACTGATAATACCCAT